>JADRCD010185028.1:14100-29942 GCA_019843815.1 Montemys delectorum | reverse complement strand
CCGTCATTAATTATAGCAAAGCAGTTGGAGTCACCACCTCTTCTGGCCGTTCCCAGAAATGCTCACCTCCTCCCCTCTCTTAGCCAGTGGTTTTTCCCAGAATAAGCAATGACATAATCCGAACTATGCAACAATAGTACCAAAGCGTTAGGTCATTCCTGGAAATACAACATTCAGAGACTGAACCTCCAGAACTTGAACCGGGCAAAGATTTCACTTCATATACTTGAAATCCCACCCCCGCCCCCCACCAAATTATCTTTCAAAACAGAGACATCATTTCTGTAGGGAACATTTTCAGACTTTCAGAGACAAGAAATAGTCAAGTGGGTTATAGGATGCCGTTGATTTCTGCAGCAATTTCCTTCAGAAGAGTAGATGGGCATCAATAAAAGCTCATTCATGCTGAACTTTTGGTAATCGACTCACTTTAATGTAATTTGTTTTTACATGAGGCAGGGTCATAAAAGGCATCATTTTTCTTAGCTAGTTCATACTTGGAAGATTTATCATTAAGAGGTTTTTATTCAAGGCCAGACACTTAAAAAAAATCTGTGCATTTCTTTCCCACTCCAGCAGAATCTTCCTGGTAGAGAACTGAAGTGCTTCAAATACCCCAGTAAATTATATTTTCTCATTTGGAACATTGTAATAGATTTCTCTACAGAGTGATTTATCATACAACAATTAGGAACCCAAGGGAATTAGATGACCATTTTAAATTTTATCAGCTTGTTTCAATAAACTGTTAATGTGACCCTAATGTTTGGGAAGCACTTTGATATAATCAGATTTCAGTTGTTCAATCTACTGACATTAATGGCTACCTCATTAATCATGGCATTCTTGCTGAGACCTTGGAAACTGAGCTAAGTTTAGTGCACCAATTCTTACGATAATAAAAACAGGCAATTTTTGGCTGGGAGATATTCTTACTTTAACCACAAAATGGGTTTTGTTATTCCATAGGCACTCGAAGGGGTGACTAAAGCTCACAAAACAATAATTAAGATGCCCTTAGACGTAATTCCCAAAGTACACATTTAAGTCAAGCTCTCCTTTATCATTACTCAGTGGTGATTTTTATTATTTAAAAGTATAGATCTATATGACAAGATCTAAAATGGGTCAAATGATGAATGCATACTAAATGTCTGTCTCCCAAGCCCTTGTTGAATCTGATGCTTTGTGCAAGTCCTGCAGGCACAAAATGTGCCCTTCTGTTTAGAAGATCACAGCTAACCCTCAGCACTGTTTCTTGAAGGAAGCAGAGAAACTCGATTTATAAGTTTTTGTAAAATTCTGTGTAAATGTAAAGGTTGATTTTAGTACTTCTGATTTTTTCTTTCACTTTGATGACAGACACCCCCTGTCCCCCCCAAATCTTTTAAATGTCAACAGAAATGAGAGACGCAGTAAATATTGTTTTTATAGAAGCTTCACTAAGTTTTCCACAAGGATTCCTGGCAAAGAACAACTGTCAAATATATGTCATGGCAGCTTCTAAAGTTATGGTTTTATTTTATTAATGTTTCTTGTTAAATTTAATAGAATAGGTACCTATTGGAAAAAGTTTAGAAAGCCTAGTGTGGTTATCTGAAAAGAAACAACAATAGCAACGACAACAACAAAAATCAAAAGTCCTCCAGTCAGACTGAAATTCTCTTTGCTTTAAAACGATCATTTGCAGGTTCAAGGAACTCTCACAATTCAACGTATGGCTTGTTTTCTGAATTTATATTATTTTCAAAGATTAAACTGTAGGAAACATAGCCATAAAATTGAGTGTAAAATACATAAACATAGAAACAAGGCTTTCTCCCCCAGAGTGATATTTTTAAAACGTAATACGCCTTAGCTGCCAATCACATTTTAGTTTACTTTTTATTTATAATATATTATCTGAGTGTACTTTCCAGGCAGAGGATGTTATCAGAATTCTGAGTCAATTGCAAATACTCCAGTACAAAGAACTTCTCATATTGACATGGAATTGTATGTTATATGATGGTGCCGATTGATCCACTCAGTCATTAATATCTGTTGAGTACTTTCTCCTTACGAATGTTGTATATTCTAGAATTTGTATTATAAAAAATGATAAGATAAGTTAATAAACTTTATGATTGAAAAGAAATTATATGTATTTCACCTTGTGTTTGGTATTCTACAACTGTATGTTTGTTAAATGAGTAAATGTGTCCATAGGCTAACAAATTATGCAGAATATGAAAATATAGACAATTATGCTCCTCAACTGAAAACTCTGCTGTTTCAGGACAAATTATTTGTAGAGGAAAACCTTTTTTAGGAAAGCAAAAATGATGTTTGTTTGCTTTACAATCTGGCAAGAAGGCATAGCTAGATTCATTGTGTGTCAAATTGCGATTGTTAACCACC
This sequence comes from Montemys delectorum, assembly GCA_019843815.1. Lineage (NCBI taxonomy): Eukaryota > Metazoa > Chordata > Mammalia > Rodentia > Muridae > Montemys > Montemys delectorum. The sequence continues at coordinate 27,542 of JADRCD010185028.1, read as the reverse complement.
CTCTAAAAATGTTGCTCTTCCTATTGGAAAACTATGGAGATCATGGAAAAACACTGTGCAGGTCTTCTTCAAGGAGGAACACAATTGACTGACAGACCCAGCTACTGTCCCTGACAGCACACCACCACTGTCGTCCAGGGCCACTCTTTCCCCAAGTAAAGAGTAAGTAAAGTACATATTGTCCAGATGTTACAAGAGTCAGGACTCTGCTGAAGGGCAGTTTGGGCTGAGGGTCTCTACTGAATCCACCAGGGCATTCTTAGGCTGATGCTGCAGAACGCTCTTCCTGCGTAGCGCCTTCTTCCTTCTTTCAGATACATAGATTTGTCCTGGCATCTGAAGGCTGTTTTCCCAAGCTGCCTCCCCCTTTTCCTCCCCAAGTCTCCTTCTAGTAGATTTTAACTGTTACCTTTGCATCTTAGAGCTTTGTTCACTGATCCCTCTTGGTCCCTAACTAAAAGAGAATTCATAGCTCTCAAAATGATACATTTCTAATTGTGGCTTTCTCTGCAAACACATATAGCAAGCACCTTCAAATGCTTATTTGTTTAGTTTCTGTGGGCATGGGATACTTTTTTTATTAGATACTTTCTTTATTTACATGTAAATTTCTCCTTTCCTGGTTTCCCCTCCAAAATTCAATCGATGCAACTTACAACTGTGACAAACCATTGCTGACATCTATTAGACAAGCTTTAATTCTGTTGTTTAGCTTCAACTTAGAGATTAGTGATAAGTAGGTATGCCATAGAATTATGTACCCATTTGATGGCCCTGGATTCTACCTTAGATTTTATAATATAAACCATAGAGATGAAGTGTTATATATTTCAGATATTATCCCTCTGTCAGATGTAGAGTTAGTGAAGATCTTTTCCCAATCTATAAGCTGCTGTTTTGTCCTATTGACAGTGTCCTTTGCTGTTTAGCTTCGTGAGGTACTACTTAACAATTGTTGATCTTAGAACCAGAGCCATTGGTGTTCTCTTCAGGAAATTGTACCAATGCATTCAGCAAAATTGCTGGATATAAAATTAACTGAAAAAAAATCAGTAGCCCTCCTTCATACATACGATAAACAGTCACAGAAAGAAATTATGGGAATAACACCCTTCACAATAACCACAAATAATTTAAGATATCTTGGTGTAACTCTAACCAAGCAAGTGGAAGATCTGTATGGCAAGAACTTCAAGTCCCTGAAGATAGAAATTGAAACTTGATTTTTGACAAAGAAGGCAATATCCTACAAAGGAAAACGAATCTTCAACTAAAAGTGTTGGTTTAACAGGGTGTTTGGATATAGAGCATATTTATCACTTAGCACAGAACTCAAGTCCAAGTAGATCAAGGACCTCAGCACAAAACTGGATATACTAAATCTAATAGAAGAGAAAATGGTAAATCACCTTGAATGCATTGGTTCAGGACCATCAAACACCTCCACCTTATATTCTGCTAATTTCTACTACATTACTCTTCTCTGATTATTCTTTTTTGTTTAATTAGTGCAATGATTTTCAAATCTTTTCTTTGATCATGGATGCTCAGCTGTAAAATACATAATATCTATAAACAGAAATTTTTCATATTTAAGGATATAGATATTCAACCATTCAACCTCTCATTCCTACTTTTAGGGGCTTTTAGACTTTTACCTTAAAGTTTGAAAGCTGCCATTCAGATTACTGCATTCTTTTGGATCTCAGACTAAATTTATACCCCCACATGCTGAAGGAAGGTATTTACGGACCTTACTCCATATGGTGTCTTTTTTCAACTGTGACAGAACCTTCTATGAATGACAGTAGACATTACATATCTGAAGCTGCCACCAGAGTTCTTCTAGGGAGACAATTGCCTTTGTTTAGCAAAATACTTTGATAAGTCTTTTATAGAGTAGCATCTGAGACTCTCAAGTCACGGGCTTTGACATCACATTTGAAAGTGACAAGTAACCTGCTCTGCCAAAGAACTGTATAAAACTAGAAAGTTTGACAAGTTTGCAGGAGAGAGTTGGGAGAAAGAAGAGTCAAGCGACAGGCATGGGTAGAAACCTGAATTATTTTTGTAAGAGCCAAAATGTATATTTATCAGTATCATTTCAACCACTTGCAATAATTACATAGGACTTTCATTAAGGAGTGTCATCTATATGGTACAAGTACTTTATTTTATTGAATTATTTTCATTTTTTCAACCACTTGGTATAATTACATAGGGCTCCCATTCAGGGGGTGTCGTCTATATGCTATAGATACTTTAGCTTATTGAATTATTTTCAAATGTTTAATCCCCCAGGATCAGATATATTCTTCCTTTATTAAAAAGTAAATAAGATTAAGACACTCTATTTATATATTTACACTTTGAAATACATATTAATTGGCATGTTTCTAATTAATATATGTTAGTAAGAAGGGGAATATCTTAGGTGAAAGGAAGTGTCATTTCGGCTTCAGGAATTATATATATTTGCTCTGCGCTTGTGCAGGGAGATTCAGTGTTTTCTCTCTCTCTCTCTCTCTCTCTCTCTCTCTCTCTCTCTCTCTCTCTCTCTCTCTGTGTGTGTGTGTGTGTGTGTGTGTGTGTTTCAAAAGGAAATAAGTTCCGATCAGTCAAACTCTTTCAATAAGGCCACTGCTGAAGAAGTCAGAAATCTTGACTTTTATGCCTCTCCATGTCTTATAATAGACTAAAAGTGGGTGGATAACCAACAAGAAGTGTACACCTTACCGTAATGTGTCATTGAGTACTTTAGGCACCTTTCATAGCTTCTCACAGGACTGGGAACAGTGCTTTGAATTTCAAATGTCTTCTTCTGTGCATGATGTGCCTAATTATGTCAGCACCAGCTGGAAGGAGATATTGACAAGACAGTTCAACACGGCTATGTTCCCTACATAATTCAAATTCAGTGGCAGGCTTCCACCTCCATCTCCCCCTTCTACCTTCATCAGCATGAAGTCGAGCAAACATAGTTCTCCACATTAAATGCACACAGAAAAGAAAGAGCACATAGGCAAGCTATGCTGTGTCTTCCATTCCTCAGTATTGAAGGTCACTCGTATCAAAAGTATCATCCAAATCAAAGTCTGTAATAGCCACAGGAAGTGCGTGCTATGGTAAATTTCAAATGATGTCGTGATAGCTTATTAACTTGGTTCTGTGATAGTAAATTTTGATTGTTTTTTTTTCTCCTTCCTGGAATGAAACAGTGAACCATTCTCTCTGTCTTTGTCATCTTTGGAGCATAATGACCACCTAAGTCCAACAGTGCCTTTAAAAATTGTATTTCCTGGGAGCAATTTGAGTTCTTTAAACCAAGGTTATATATATTTTATGTATTTTCCATGTGTGACTTAACATGTATTTATAGGATGCCCACTAGGCTCCTGATACTAGGGATACAAGACACAGGGGACACAGATTTATTCCTCTAGAATGCCCTACCTACTGAAGGACACTGACAAGCACATAAATAGGTTGAGAGGTATACTATGACAATAAAAAGAGAGATGGGTATTTCTATAATACAATTGGGATCAGTTGAGAGAGCAACCTATTCTGGGGATTCAGCTTTTCATTTTACCCTTTTTTTTAAATAAAAATATCCATAGACACATATAAACACACACACATAGACACATACACACAGAAAAACACACAGATGCACATACACAACATCACATGTATATGTCAAACAAAAGCATCATTATAAAGTGTAGTATATAGATACATAGTTATCTAGAGGATATACCTTCCTATTATATAGATATAGTATATTATTTGAGTAGCTAATAAAAGATTTAAAGGAAATGAGCAAAATATACAGCTGAAACTACTTAAATAATTTGTCTATAATCTATATATTTAGGAGTGAGATGTATCTCTTTTCTTATTTATTAACCTATAAGTCAAAGCACACTGTTTAGTTTGTGTGTTTAGAAATTACTTAGCCTTCAATTTCTGTAATGCAAATAAATGAAACAATGCATTTGCTTTTAAGATAGATCTATTATAAAAAGAACAATATGAAGTCAGTATAAGATGACCAATGGTCTCCATCTCCACATAAGTTCTCAGAATGTAGACTGCCTCTGAAAATATACTCAGATATGTCCAAAGATTGGGCACAGGAGACATGTAACAAAGAAAGAGGCCTCATACAGAATACGAAGGATTTTCTAGTACTAAAGCACATTGTGATTTTTCTTATCACTGAACATAGGTTCAGCAATACAGTACTTACGTGAAGTACTCAGTTTAAGCCCCGCATTTAAACCATTTTTTTTGTTATTTTTGATTAAAGATTCATCCGAGTCACCAGGGAAATGAACTGTTTTCAGCAAGAATAGGGATGCATGAATGCCAAGCACTGTGGTTGGTAGAATGCTGCCTTTGCCAATTCACACGCTACCACATTTACCTTCATGGCTGCCTCAGCTACCAGAGGACTCCTCAGCCTACATGTCTACCTGGACATCTTCCTTTGTATGTTGTCACTTCTGTTCCCAACTAGGACTGAACCGCCACTGAATGTGTACCTATTCACTCTCACCCAGTGGGGACTTTGATTAGTTCAAGATGTCACTGTTGCTAGAGGCAGGGCTTTCCTATTGTGATACCTAAGAAGTCTTCTGTTCTCCCGAAGTGAAGTGCCCACCCAATTAAACTCCAGGGATGAAGATAGTGGGTCATGTGTCGGACATGACTATCCATGGCTGGAAGGCAGCTGTTTGGTGTCCTTTTGCAAGAGACTTAATGAAATACTAATAAGTGCTTCTAAACCTTGCCCGGTGTACGACAAGGAACTTCTGGCATTTTCTGAGCCAGTACTCTGTGTTCAAGAAAAAGGTAGATTGTTCTCAAAATGCTTCTATTTTTCTATTTAGCAGGTGTAAAAAATGAATTTAATGACAAATACATTATCTTCTGAATAAACTCAAGTAAAAATACCAAATACTAGCTAATGTATCATATTGCTTATGAAATGAAAACAAGTCTCAGGTCTCTAGGAATATTCAATGTGAGGCTCTATCAATATGGAATGAAACGATAATTACTTGCTTCTCCCTCTTAATTAAACGAAGTTAAAAGCCATGCACTCAAATCAATTGTTTAGTTTTCCTTTTGTTCATTGATACTAGTGTGTCTGGCATTAACATTCTTACAATTCTGACTGGACATGACATAAATGCACAAAGTCATGGGTTATTATTAATAATGTAAATACACCTATTTGCCAACATTTTTCTACTTATCGTGTGCAAAATATTCTCCTAAGTTAACTAATATACTCACTGAGTGAGGCTGTGATGCTGGGCTTCAAATGTAGGGCCTCCAGTACAATAGAAATGTTTTCTACCAGTGAGCTACACCAGCAAAACACATTACCCAGCGTCGTAAACCAATAACTAGATGCTATTAATTAGGATCATTTATAAATGAGGAAATTGCTGTAGAAAGGTTAAAATACTTAGATCTATATCTTCTTTATCAAGTGTTGAGGCCAGGACTTTGTTACAACCTGACTGAATTCGGAGCCTCTCTGCGTCGCAGGGTCATGCTGTATTTGAGAAACCAGGCTTAAAGGGACAGGTCACTTTGACTTTGAGGGATGTTTTGCTTATCTGTGTGATCTTACTGAGGGATAATGTTTTTTCTTTTTGGCACTTCAGTATATCAGTCATCAGAAATTCAGCAAGTAGAAAAGAAGCTGACTAAAAGCAGAAAACACTTAGGGAAGTTAATCCTGAAGAGATTTAGAGGAGGATTGATTTGCTCTCCCAATGTGCTTCCTACCTTTGTTATTGCCTGGCTATTCATTGTCTTTATCTTTAGAAACATCATCTCTCATGCGCATCAACACATCTGTCCCATCTGAGCTTAGTACTGTTTAACTCTATATTCCACAAATTACTTTAAGACAGTGGGATTATGTTATTAATAAACATAGAATAATTAGTTTAATTAACATATATATCTTCATAACTTCACTAATTTATATTATGGAGTGCGGATCTTAAAATATACCTTCTAAACAATTTTAAATATATAATAACTATTATTACCATTACTTTGCATGATTCTACATTTACAGTATATATATGCATGTTCACAAATATGTATTGGTACATGTACACATGACTTCGTATTCTCACAGAGGCCCCAGGCTGTCATCAGGAATCTTATTTTATTACATTCTACCTTACTCATTTTGAGGCAGAGTATCTAAACTTCAACGCAAGTTTGCCAATATAGCCAGTTAAGCTAGCCAGCTTACTCCGAGGACCCCATCTCTACCTTCTGAGCATTGGAAGTACTGGTGGGCTGCAATGAGTGCCAGGCATTTACATGGGTACTGGGAGTTCTAAACTCCAATTTTATGCTTGCATAGAAATTGCTTTCTCTACTGAGTTATCTCTACAACTCTAAGAGAGACACTACTGACTATAGCTCTCCCAGTCTGTAGTAGATCTCAAAAACTTAGTCCTGCCAAGATGAAAGATTGTGCTTTCTGGCCAACATTTCTGTTTCTTTCCTGCCATCCCATTGCCCATTTCCTGTTAACCACTACATAAATTTGACTTTTAAAGAATTTATAAATAAATAAATAAATATTTATTATATATTATATATAAATGAGTATATACATATTTACCTATATTGATAGATAGATAATAGATCTAAGATAGATGATAGATAATAGTCAGATCATTATAGATAGATAGATGATTGATAGATAGATAGATAGATAGATAGATAGATAGATAGTAGTGTTTGTCATTTTGTGTCTTTCCTATATCATTTAGCAAATAGCCCTTCAGATTCATCCGTGTTGTTAGAAATGTTAATTTCCCTTTTAAAATCCTGAATAGTATTCTAGTGTATATGTAGACCACACTTATTTTACTCACGAGAAATAGAATCTTGGTGTAATAAATATGTTTGAATACCTACTGTGTGCCAGCTCCTATTCTTGGTGCTTGGGATATCATGTCAACCTTTTAGAGGAGAAATAATGGCTTCCCACTACTGCTCTTTCCTCCTGACAGAAGTGAATTCCATTAACAGAGCAAGGCAGAACCTCCAGCAGGTTGCCTCTTTTTTTGAGAGGAAGTAGTTTTTGTTGGGGAGAAGCACCTGAATAGTCAGTACTTGTGTTCCCTCTAGTCTTCAGAAATTTGTTTCCTGAAAATGAAGGCATTGCTCCCCAACAACACAATGTTCAGTGGACAGGAAGCAGCCTTGCTCCTGCACAGATAGCCTGGGTGAGCCCAGAGCTGTGAGGACCAGTATATTTTCATTAGGCAGAAGCCTGTTTTGCCATACTCCTGCTGTCCAGCTCAACTTAGATCTGATCAGAATCATGGGCACACTGTGATATCCACTAACGTTTTTATTAAAGTGTGTTTACATTAGTTTGTAAACAGCAAGTTTATCTTTAAATACTGTCTGATATTAACTATAGGAATGCATGTTAAAGGCTTTAGGGCTGAAGAGATGGCTCAGTGGTTAAGAGCACTGACTGCTCTTCCAGAGGTCCTACGTTCAATTCCCAGCAACCACATGGTGGATCACAATCATCTGTAATGGGATCTGATGCTCTCTTTTGGCGTGTCTGAAGATAGCAACAGTGTACTCATATATATAAAGTAAATAAATAAACCTTTTAAAAAGGCTTTATTATACCTCTTGTGGTGGAACCTTTGTGTGTCTTAGTCTTTCTTGGCTTAGGGCACTTAATCTCCTGGCAAAACCCTGCCCAGTTCTGGGCTTTATGGGTGTGTTATTTCTGCAAGACACTCCCTTTGCTAACCTATTTATGTTCCACATGCATTCCAGTGCCAAAGGCCAACCTCTTTCCAGTATTTAGGTTACAGTCTAGTCATTCTCCCTTTGACCCAACTTCTCTGATCATCATTGTAGAGACCTTTCCCCACAGGGCTGAGAAGATTGATAGTCCAAAAGGAGGACAGACCTCAAAATATGAAAACACTTGACTAAGATCTTTACAGATATAATATTTGAGACATTCAACTGGTAAAGCCTTTACACTGGATTTCAACACAATTAAAATTCAATGCAGACACACGGTTGATAGATCAGTTTTGTGCATCTGATAGTCCCCTTTCTACATGTCACAGTGAATAAATTCTGATTAGAATAGTAAGTGGTTACTGACTTAAGACTCTTTATGAAATCAATACTGGAGGACATGTATATCTTCTTTTGTATTAGCAAGTCATCATTCATTTTAAAATTCAGGGAAATTGTTTTACAAAATGTACTTTGCTGTAATAACTATTCTAGCTTAAATTATTTATGAAGAGCTCTTATACTATATTTTATAATCACACAAGTTGAGTCTGTACTGAGATTCTTGTCTAATAAATCTTTGCTCACAAGTAGTGAGGATCATCAGTTCTATGTGAGGGCTTTAAAAATTAGCAGAAGAATTAACAAACAGAATCCCACATCACAATGCTAAGTTCCATCCTAAGAAAATACACATGTCTATTAGAGCCCAATTTTTGCGTTATTTCATTATTTTACATTGAGAAAAAAAATATGAAGATATTTTATATCTAATACACAAGGTCTTTTGTGGGTAACAATCATAGGGTTACTGAGACGAAAATGCGAAAATGTCTCCGGCTTTGAAATGTACAGGCCACATAATGCTTTCAGTAGGGACACTCTGAAACCTTCATAAAACATTCATATCACTTGGAGAGAGAAAATAAAGGCAAAGAAAAATCTCCTTTAATAAAACATTTGCCCCTACTACATTATAATGCTTTAGAATTTTATTTATTCAACATCACATGCAATATATTTGAATGACGTGTACATTTTACACAGAATGCCAGGATTATTATTTTGTGAAGAAAAAGTTTCCTACACAAAAAAGGTGAGCATTTTGGTAGAAACTTGCCTGACTCTCCTTTTTTCAGAATGTATTTGCATGCTTTTAGTAGTTTGGACTTAAGTTATTATTCTTTTTAAATCAATATGCTCAAGAAGCAGGAGAAGCTTATGTTTATATAACATTTTGACTAAGGAGATATTATGATTAAAAATGTGAAATAAAGAATATAATGACTTTTTGAAAAACATTCTTGCTGCATGGCCACAAATAAAATAAATAAATAAATAAATAAAATAATATTTACTTTGATTATATTAACACAGAACTTGACTGGAATTAAAGACACATTAGAATTATAAAGGGATTTTAATACCTTAAGAAGTCCTTTTGAAAGCCTCTAAGTAAAATATAATGTTTTAAGTCACCAAAAGATAAAAATATGCATTCACAAATGAATGTGGAATTTCACAAAGGCTAACAAAATATTATTTCTAACTTGCTTTTCCGAAAAGATTGTTGACGTTCTGATTGTCTTAAAAGGTGCAGCTATATGTAATAGATGTTTACATATCTTTAGTCAAATATGTCACTCTTCTAAAGGAAATGTTAAAATGTTGAACATCTATGTTCTCTACAAGTAAATAACACATTATATGGCTACATTATGACCAGATTATATCTATTAGTTACTGCTGTGCACCATGTAAATCTCTAGATTCCCCTGGGAAATGAGAAAATCATTTCAGACTTCAATAACTAACAATCAGTTATTGCTCTGGGCAATAATAAAGCTGAATGCAATTACCTAAAGTGAAGTTAGCAGTGTAACAATGAAATACAGACTTTTTTTTCTCTCTGTCTTAAAATAAATGTAGCATCTCCTCACCCCGTGTTGCTATGTATTGTAATAGGGTCTCTCAAACAGCTCATTGTTACAATAGCCTATTTGGGGTTTGAAATATATGTGATTACAATTTCTAAAGTTACCTTTCTGTGGAATCATTGACTTGGTTGGTATTCAGAAACATCAGCAATAACAAATAGTAGCAACAATAAATAAAATATCATACTAGTAAGACCCACAAGCTGCGAAATATAAAACATTTGCGTGAAAGATTTACATGATGGACATTTGTGTGGAAAAATTTACATGGTGGAGTTATGTTTAAAAAAATTACTCTCCTTAATGAACATGATAGTTTTTTTTTTGCTAGTGTTCATTAATAAAGCAAAAAGACAGGCACAAAAACGATGATCCAATTAGTATTCTGAGTTAGTTAGGGCAGGCTTACATGTGTCCATTACTTCTTGTTGTCCAAGTATTTGCTGGACTGAAGAGTGAAGAGGAGTTAGTAAACAAGAAGTGCTAATTCACAAGCTCTGCTCTTGGAATTCCTCTTTCGTGACATTATTTACTTACCTAAAACTGATTTCCAATTCATTATTTGCATATATTTCCTATTTGTTACAACAGAATGCAATTTTCCTGCAATGGATTTCCCAGTAGAAAGTTAATCCTGCTGTTTAACTATTTCTTATAAATGTAGTCATATTTTAGCATTAATGCTCCCCCCAAAAGTGGCTTTTCTGGCAATTAGGATGTTAGCATGTATTTGATGGTGAAAATGGCCTTTCCTTAGCTCTGTATTCAAATAACTCTGCCAAAGTATTTTTCATGTTCTTTATTCTTTTCTGTTTATAATAAATTCTTGGAAGTTGGATGCTAACATCTGTTTTCTGAAGCCATCCTCTCTCTTCCTCTGCAGAGGCACATCCTGATTTATTACTGTCCAGTTGTTTACTAAAGTTAGGCTGCTAGCAATTATTATTGTTTAAGAAAATGGATTGTTTCATAGGGAAAAAAGCATGTAGGAAAACTGCATGAATACTATTACTCAGGGTTGTGTAAAATTGGCATCTACAAACACTGAGAGCATCTGCTTCCGTACAGATTTTTATACTGTAGTTTTATTATATGTTGAGTGGTTGGAGGGAGCTCCTTTTTTTCACAGACCATACTGTTGGGAAATAAAATTCATGTACCATTGTAAAATCATTATTGAGTTTTCTCGCTTCCTTAATTTTTTTTTTTGTTTTATTTATTTCATTCTAATTGGTCTTTCTCTCTTTCCCACCTCCCTTTCGGCCCTTCCTTCAGTTGGTGGTTATTGACAATATACTATGTCTTAATTATTCTAGTATGTCATAATTCCTACTTTTCAGGATAAGCAAAAGAGACACAGTAATCATGATTATATTTATTTGTTGTTGTTTTGTTTGTAATGCTGGCATTAAACTCGGGGCCTTGTACATACTGGACATTGTTTTATCGCTGGACTACATCACCAGACCAGACAATTATTTTCTACATTGAATGAGAGGGTCAAACCCAATGTATAAAGCATTCCTTATTAAAGTTTCATTGAATATTTTCTATTTATTGGCGATTTTCAAGGATGGACCATTATGAATATTGTATATTATTTTTCCCTCTGACCTCCACAGAGAGCTCAAATTCACTTCCTAATTAAGTCTGAGACTCTATGCTAGAGAACACTGTGAAGATTTTGCAAAGCTACTTTGGTTGCTTACTCTTGTGTAAAATGTAATATTTCTTATTTCTCCTTCACGACACACACACACACACACACACACACACACACACACACACACCCAGGACACTGATGGCTGTCAGACTTCATGTGCATCTAAATTGTTCAGAATGTCTAGGAAAGCACAGAATACTGAGTTCACATATTCATATTTCTCTAACTAAACAGATTCAGAGAAAAATGCAGCAACTGCATTTTTAACATGTTCTCAGATGCCATTGTCTCTGTATTAAAGATCTGTGCAGTAAGAACTGTAGCATTCAGGAACATGTTGTAGCCCTTGCTTTGAGGGGCAGGATTGATAAATCAAGTCTACTGGCACATGCTATTACCATTAAGTTCAACATGAAGCTAGTTCATCTGTGTCAAATAGTGATCTGTCACTTGTTCTGCTCCTCTCCTTGTAGCTGTCTCCAAGTATTTGAAAAGTCTGTAATATATCTGACTATTGTATTAAAACTGAAGATTATAACAACAAAAGCAGGCCTCATTTTTGGTAGTTGAAATTTTCTTAGGCATCAGAGTGTGACTGGCTATGTATGGCACATACATATATTCATAAATACACTATAGAATTTCACCATACTAAAACCACTATATCTTTCTGTGATGGCATCTACCTTTGCCCTCTCCAGTTGATACACTGATGAGACCAGCGCACTTACAAAATGTTGGACACTCTATCCTTCACACAGAGATTTCCTATGCGTTTTGCTGGGTTTCGTACAAGGAGAAGACTGAAAGATAATTATGTTTAATATGAAAAGCAAAACTGGAGAGGACAAACTGTTGTCCATGAAATAAGATATTTGATTCCAGACTTACAAAAGGATAATTGATCCATTCAGTTGTGAGACCTATGTTCCTCATATTGCCATACTTCTAATTTTTCTCTCCTGGGCGTTTGCTGTCTCCTCATTTCCTTTCTTGCCTTCATCATCCAGGACTAGATATTTACCATGGCCTCTTTACATCCTTTTCCAGTTTATGAATACACATGGCCCCTTCTTTCCACTCTTGACAGTCTGCATCTGTCATTACACTTCAGCCCCCACATTCACCTTTGACAGAAGAAGGCAAGTGAATTAAGACAGGAGTTTGGATTTAGGCAGGGTTAGAACACCATCCATGCTCACTAGCTGCATGGCTAGAATCTCATTTTCTTACTTGTTTATTCCTCAGTTTGTTTATCTATAAAGTAAGGGCCACTCTCACTTTACACTTATGTACTGATAGTTGCGTGGAAAGACAACCATGAATTAAACACAGTGTTTGGTACACAGCAAATACTTGACCACTTATATCCCTAATTGTTCTTCTTCCCAAAAAATTTTAAATTTTTAACATACTTATTATTTATTTATTTATTTGGATTCCTTTTGAAATTGACCCAAAGATGATGTTAAGAAGTTTAGAAAATATTTTCTAGCAATATGACCTTTGAAATCATGGAGATTTCCTGATCAATGTTATGTTTCTTAAGTCCCTGGGCTGCTTTTTAGTATAGGGATATGAAGTCCAATGTTTCAGAGTGTGCTTGTGTTGAGGACATCACTGCCATGAAACAGACCAAGAGAAAACTGACTCAGTGGAATGAATCTGATTCTGAGATCTTAAGACTGAGGAAAATTTCCTGCCAGGAGCTGAGTGAGACATTTTTCATCTTAGTTACTGATGACACTTGGCATTTCCTGGGCATGGGGAGGAACAAAGGAAAGGGAAGGGAAGGGAAGGGAAAGGAACGGAAGGGAAGGGAAGGGAAGGGAAGGGAAGGGAAGGGTAGGGAAAGGAAAGGAAAAGGAAAGGAAAGGAAAGGAAAGGAAAGGAAAGGAAAGGAAAAGGAAAGGAAAGGAAAGGAAAGGGAAGGGAAGGGAAGGGAAGGGAAGGGAAGGGAAGGGAAGGGAAGGGAAGGAAAGGAAAGGAAAGGAAAGGAAAGGAAAGGAAAGGAAAGGAAA
>JADRCD010185028.1:0-14090 GCA_019843815.1 Montemys delectorum | reverse complement strand
AAGGAAAGGAAAGGAAAGGAAAGGAAAGGAAAGGAAAGGAAAGGAAACAAAAAGAAGGGAAGGCAAAACCAAGACAGGTCTGCTGTTCATGTGTATGAAGTGATGCTGTTCTACCCCACTTCTTCCTGTGAGTCTCACAGCACACACAGGTGTGATTACACTGGATCTCAAAGTTAGTGAAGATGATGGAAGAAAAAATAATTGTTCCTGATAAAGGATGCTCTCAAGAAGAATCCTGGTATCCAGCATTCTTTAGTGGGCCTACGTCTACTGTCTTCTTTCTGTTGATGTTTTTTGAATTCTTTCATGTTCTCTCTCTCTAGATCCAGTTTTAAGGAACTTGAAGACCAGCATTCTTAACTGTCAAGATTGCAACTATTAAATTGTGAAATTTCCTTATTTTCTTTAAAATCAATATATATGTAGGGGGAGTGAGTATGTTCTGATTAGTGGCCCATAATGTCCAGCTGATGCTTCCACATTTACTAACCCCACAACCTGCCTAACACCCAGAGACAAACAAAGAATGTGAGCTTGTCTAGATTTGATGAATGAATATGGGAAGGATTCCCAGGTGGAGCAGTCTCTGAATTGTCCTTCCTTTAGTCTCTGCTCCATAGTTAGTCTCTACAACTCCTTCCATGGGTATTTTGTTCCCTCTTTTAAAAAGGAACGAAGTATCCACACTTTGGTCTTCCTTCTTCTTGAATTTCTTATGGTTTGTGGTTTGTACTTTGTGTATTCTGGTCTTGTAGGCTAATATCCACTTATCAGAGAATGCATACCATGTGTGTTCCTTTGTGATTGGGTTACCTCACTCAGGATAATATTCTCCAGGTCCATCCACTTCCCCAAGAATTTCATAAATTCATTGTTTTTAATAGCTTTGTAGTACTCCATTATGTAGATGTACCACATTTTCTGTATCCATTTCTCTGTTGAGGGACATCTGGGGAGACACTATTGTGGATGCCAGCAAGTGCTGGATGACAGGAGCCTGAGATAGCTGTCTCCTGAGAGGCTCTGACAGTACCCAACTAATACAAAGTAGAGGCTCACAGCCATCCATTGGACTGAGTACAGGGTCCCCAATGAAGGAGCTAGAGAAAGGATCCAAGGAGCAGAAGGGTTTGCAGCCCCGTAGGACGTACAACAATATGTTGTTAGTACCCTCAGGGACTAAAACTCCAACCAAAGAGTAAACATGAGGGGACTCATGGTTCCAGCAGCATGTGTATAGCAGAGGATGGCCAAGTCAGTCATCAATGGGAGGAGAGGACCTTAGCCCTGTGAAGGTTCTATGCCCCAGTGTAGGGGAATCCCAGGGCCAGTAAGCAGGAGGGGTGGGATGGTAAGCAGAAGGAGGGTTTTTTTTTAATTTTATTTTATTTCTTTTTCTTTTTCTTTCTTTTTTTTTTTGGAGGAGAACCTGGGAAAGGAGATATTGTAAATAAAGAAAACATCTAATAAAAAAATAAAGAATGTGAGCTTGTGACAGGGCAGCCAATCCACTGGCGATAGCTGTGTGGATCTAGCAGTTATGGACATGAGTGGTGGGTGTAAAGGCACTCTCCACTCTACCAATAAATGAGTCTGCTTCTGCTTCTCATCTGGCTCACAGAATTGGTGTCACTGATACTGTGCCTTCTTATTCCCTACCCCCAAGAACCACCTCTGGGGCAGAAAGTCTAGGGCAACATATATGAATAATAAAAAGAATACAGTTCTATGCAAAATGATAAATTTGTGTACATGCAAATACATGGAGAACTTTGTGAAATATGTGTAACATGTTCTATTTATTCTTTACACTGTTGGTAAATATAGATTCATTAATTGTAATGAGGAGAACATGAACAATTTTAGACATGCAATATGCTGTAAAGTATACACTAAATGGCAGAATAATATAAAATTACAAAATATTTTTGTACTAACTATAATCCCTTATTCATTATCATTAGTGGTTCTAAGGTATTTATGAAAACAAAACAATAATTACAGTCTAATAGACAAAATGCCACATTGAAGATGATATCGTAAAACAAACCTGAAAGTTCTATTAGGAGGAAATATTATAGGCTTAAAATCTTTTAAAAATATTGATAATATAATATAAAAATAAAATATCACTAATCCGAATTTAATAAGGCAGTAGGACATTAAATAATCAGAATGTAATAATAAATTCTAAATTGGACATATATTCTGTGGAGGGAAGAATTAGCTACATACCCTCATGAAAGTAAAGATAGTTGTAATTTGTAAATGAACATGAAAATAATCAAATATGTGAAAACAATGGAAAGTTATAATTAAAGAATGTTATAGGTCTTCTTATGAAACCGAAAGTTAACCGAAGTAGGTCCTTTTCTAAATAAATATATGATGTGTAGTGTTTAGTGTCAGCCCAAGAAGTAGAACACATGAGTGTATCATCAGAGAAATTTGAACACAGTATCAAATAGGTCTCCTCAGAGCTCGCTGCTACCCCAGTATAGCAGCATTCTAGCCAGGAGTGAGCCACCCAGCAAGTTTGTCACAACCCTGAGGGTTAAGGAGATATGGTGTGTGTTTTCTCCTGTTCCAATATAATGGAGGTGCTGGTGTTAATCTGAGCTGCTTTGATGTCTGGCTGTTTCTATATATCTATGCTACTATTGCTATTGAAAAAGATCTAATCTTTTTTAATTAATTTATTTTTGTACACTCCATATTTTATACCACACCCCCCCGCCCCGATCCACTCTACTCCCCTGACTGTTCTACATCCCATACCTCCTCCCCACCTCCCTGTCTCCATGTGGATATCCCCATCCCCCACCTCACCTGACCTCTAAACTCCCTCGGGCCCCCAGTCACTTGAGGGTTAGGTGCATCATCTCTGAATGAACACAGACCCAGAAGTCCTCTAGTGTATGTGTGCTGGGGACCTCATAGCAGCTGGTGTATGTTGCACGTTTGATGGTTCAGTGTTTGAGAGATCTTGGAGGTCCAGATTAATTGAGACTGCTGGTCCTCCTACAGGATCGCCCTTCTCCTCAGCTTCTTTCAGCCTTTCCTAATTCAACAACAGGGGTCAGCTGCTTCCATCCATGTCCGTTGGTTGTGTCAAAATCATCCTGAGTGAGGTAACTTATACCCAGAAGGACATACACGGTATGCACTCACTAATAAGTGGATATTAGCCCACCCCACAAAAGTACAGAATACCCAGGATACAGTCCACAGAACTCAAAAAGGTCAACAAGCTGATGTGCACAAGTGTGGGCACCTCAGTCCCAATTGGGAGAGAGAAGAAAACAGTCACATGTGGGGAGGGAGGGACATGGGAGGAAAAGTGGAAGCAGGGGGGAGGAGTGAGGTGGAGAGGGGACCCTGATCTGGTATTGGATGAGGGAAAAGGACTGAAGCCCTGAGCAGCAGAAAAAATGGAAACAGGCAACCTCAGGAAATAGGAGGTTGGGGAGACCCTCCAGAATGCACCAAAGACCTGGGAGGTGAGAGACTCTCAGGACTCAAAGGGAGGGACCTTAGATGAAATGCCCGACAGTAGGGAGAGGGAACTTATAGAGCCCACCTCCAGCAGGAAGACAGGACATCAAGTGAGGGATGGGGTTGCCTTCCCACCGTCACAACTCTGACCCATAATTGTTCCTGTCTAAAAGAATTACAGGGATGGAAATGGAGAGGAACCTGAGGAAAAGAAGGTCCAGCGATGGCCCAAAGTGGGATCCAGCTCAAGGGGAGGTCCCAAGGCTGTAGACCACTCACAAAAAGGGAACTATCATTACTGCCCCAAAAGACACATCAAGCAGCTGAAAGACTCAGAAGCAGATATTTTCACCCAATCAGTGGACAGAAAAAGATCTAATCTTAATGCTATCTAAAGAACTGGCAAGGAAAGAGTTAAAACATTATTAAAGTACTAAATTTTGATTATGTTAAGACAAATATAAACATTGAAAAACATGCACTGACTTTACTTACAAAACAAAACTAATCAAGTATGAGTTATGTTGATTTCGTAGAAACAGCAGTCGTTCTAAAGAGTGAGACTCCAAATTTTGAAATTAGGAATCAAATTCCAAAACATGGAATCATTCTCTGACTTTTATTCTCAGCTCACTTGCAGCAGTGGCCATGACTTTTCACATTTTATTTTTACTATTCACACTTAAAATATAAAACATTGTTTTTTATTTATTTATTATTTATTTATTTACTTATTTATTTTAGTTTCTTATTGACATAGTATCCAGAGTTGAATACTATGATGTCAGAGAGTTTTCAATGTTTTGTCCTTTGCTATATCCTTTAAGCTTTAATTAGCTCCTGGAGAAAGAATTACTTAGGCCAAATACATAGATAAGTAATTTATTCTATATTACTTTTGAAGTAGTATTCAATACACCATGATTAGATTTGGAAGAGACAAAGTTACTTGATGGTCATTACATATATCAAGGGAGCCTATGAGTTTTAACAGAAAATACACAAACTACTCAAATTAATGAGTATTTGCTAAAGAGTTGAAATCTTTTTTTCTCAGGACTTTGAGACCAAAAGAATACAATATCTCCACAGAGCTAGCTGCATTTGTTCATGAGTCCTTGCTCCTAAGATCCTTGGAGCTCTACTCTGTTGTGATAAAACACTGACCAAAGCAACTTCAGAGGAAGAGTTTATTTTGCTTGTAGCTTACAGACCGTCATGGAGAGTAGCCAAGACACTAAACTCAGCTATACCACTCCTGGGCATATACCCAGAAGATGCTCCAACATGTAACAAGGACACACGCTCCACCATGTTCAGAGCAGCCTTATTTATAATAGCCTGATTCTGGAAAAAACCCAGATGTCCTTGAACAGAGGAATATGTACAGAAAATGTGATACATTTACACACACAAAAAAATAAATTTATGAAATTCTTAGGGAAATGGATGGATCTGAAGGATATCATCCTGAGTGAGGTAACCCAATCACAAAAGAACACACATGGCATGCACTCACTGACAAGTGGATACTAACTCAGAAGCATGGAATACCCAAGATACAATCCACAAACCACATGAAGCTCAAGAAGAAGGAAGACCAAAGTGTAGATACGTCGGTCCTTCTTAGAAGGGGGAACAAAATACCCATGGAAGGAGTTGCAGAGACAAATTATGGAGCAGAGACTGAAGGAAAGACAATTTAGAGACTGCTCCACCTGGGAATCCTTCCCATATTCAATCATCAAATCCAGACACTATTGTGGATGCCAGCAAGTGCTGGCTGACAGGAACCTGATATAGCTGTCTCCTGAGAGGCTCTGCCAGAGCCTGACAAGTAAGAGGCAGATGATGCAGTCAACCATTGGACTGTGTGCGGGGTCCCCAATAGAAGAGTTAGGAGAAAGGTCCCAAGGAGCTGACGGGGTTTGCAGCCCCTTAGGAGGAACAACAATATGAACCAACCAGACCTCCTAGAGCTCCCAGGGACTAAACCACCAACAAAAGAGTACACATGGAGGGACCCATGGCTCCAACTGCATATGTAGCAGAAGAAGGCCTTGTCTAGCATCAGTGGGAAGAGTGACCCTTGGTCCTGTGAAGGCTTGATAGCCAAATGTAGGGGAATGCCAGGGTGGGGAGGCAGGAGTGGTGGGTGGGTGTGGGCACACCCTCACAGAGGCAGGAGGAGGAGGGGTAAGATAGTGGGTTTTGGAGGGGGGACTGGGAAAGGGGATAATATTTGAAATGTAGATAAAGAAAATATCTAATAAAAATAATATAATATGTATATGCATGTATTCATAAATGTATATATGTACACATACATATACACATATTTTATTACATATTTATTATATATGTATATATATATACATATATATGAAGCCTGTATTCCTAAACATATTGATGAATACCTCAGTGTATTGAGCAGTACCTCAGTGTAGCCCCTTGCAATTGTACCTAAAAAGCTAACCACAATAAAGCTTCATAAAGTAAAAAAATAATAATAATCTGGAAGGAGGGACTAAAGCAGACACAACCAAGGATAATGTTTACTGGTTTGTTGTTCATGGCTCTCTCAGATTTGTTTCTTATAAGACATAGGACCACCTGCCCAGGATAGACATCACACATAGCAGTTTAGGTCCTCCAACATCAATCATTTATCAAGAAAATGCTCTAAAACCTACTCATAGGCCAATGTGATGGAGGCAGTTCTTCAAGTGAAGTGCCCTTCCGAGGTATTTACAGTTTGTGTCCAGTTTATAAAAACTAGCTAGCAAAACCTTCCTCATGGTTTTAGTTCTGTTAACTCCTCAGTGAATAAATATGCATACATGCACACACACGCACATACATACATACATACGTATGTATGTATGTACGTACACATACATTTTATTTTGAACCAAAATTAAATTTTTTGTCACTTGTTATCAACAGATCCTATTTGATACAAGAAATAAAAAATATTTTTTACATTTTAACTTAAACACCAATGATACAAATTTATCTTGGCAAGTCTTATCATACAAAACATTGTGCAGACACAAACATAAAACACAGTGAGTGAAAAAAAGAGCATCAGTGCAAAAATAGCATCCATATTAGTACATAATTGACTGAATACTTAGAGCAACAGATGTTCTGGTTAATTTAATTTTTTTTTTTTATAAATTGACAAACAAGACAAGAAGCTTCCAACATTTGAGAAAAATCTTTATGAACTGAGTCGCTTCACTTCCTTATATCAAAGAACACTACACTGGTTTGTTAGTGATTCCAGGTTTCGGTCTCTATCTTACCCAATTCTGTCAAGTTCTGAACACCGGATAACCATTTTCTATTTTAAATTAGCTCTTATAATCTCAGGTATTGAATTGCCGATGGTTCCTAAAAATCACTAATATGATGGTTTGACCTGATTATCAGCTTGATGGATTTGGAATTCTCTAGGAGACACATTCTAGGTTTTGAGCCCATTCCTGGGGAGCATTAACTGAAGAAGGATGTCCTACCTTGAATGGGAGTCCCATGGTCTCCTAGAGGGCTCTCCTGGAGTGAATGAAAATGAGTTGTGCACTAACTTCTCTTTCCTTCCTGACTGTACACGCAACACAACCTGACATCTCAGTTAGAGACATTCTAGTTAGTATGCTTGATAGGTCATGACATGATAGACAATATCATTTTAAATTAGTTAGTTCAAACACATCCTTCATTAAGACGCATTCATGGGTATTTTATTTCAGTAGCAAGAAAAAGTGATTAATTGGTACTAGGAATGGGGCTGTGGCTTTAATAAAGTGTTAACAAATACAGTTTATAGGCCTTTGACATTGGTCGCAATGATGGACTAGAGACATTCTAGAATCTATAAACAAGACTTAATGATCTAGTCTGGTGGGAGTTTGGAAGATCAAAATGCTAAGGTAAATGAAATTAATGAAGGCCCCATTCATGAGGTTCAGAATGGAGCAAGAACTCTATTGGGTAATATGCTAGTATTGTATTCTGGCAAAAAAATCTAGCTTTCTCTCTTTCATATTCTAAGGACGAGATTGAGGCTGAACTCTAAAGAGATGGATGCATTTGTCTGGATGAGAAAATTTCAAGACAACAGGATTTTGGCTGTGTCCTGGTTAGTTCTTACTACTCACATCCATGGTCACATTGAGATGGAAAAGCAAGTGAAAGAGAAATTCATAAAACTTAGCCTAATGATGAAATGTGCTTGTGGGGGTTTACAACTCTGGTTAAAGGGGATGCCAAGTGTGCAGATGTAGTTAGAACAATAAACGCGATTAAGGAGAAACTAAGAGAAGACTCCACCCACAAGGCTCCAGCTTGTAAAACTGCAAATTCACTTGAAAGGAGAGAGACTGAACAAAGAATAGAACTTAGGGGTTCTCTGTACAAATCCAACCTAGAAAGTAGTGTTTTCCCCAGTTTCACTGTGTAGTTGCACAGAGGCTATGATAAAAGGGGCGGGTGGAGCAGACCTTTCCTGTTGGCCACAGACCTTGGCACCAGCATGTACATTGTACTGACTATGCAAGCATATTAGGTTCAAGAATAAGCTGGCCCTAGATAAAGAAAGCCACCAAGGCCTGGACATTTGTGGCTTTTGAGGACTTTGTTTGGGGGCAAGGGTGTTAGAATTTAGCATGATGTGTTTTGTGTCAAGCTTACCAGATTTGGGCTTGGGATGTTTAATTTTGATTGTCCATTTAATGGGACTCAAAATCACCTGAGAGAGACACATCTGGGCAAGTCTCTGACGGTATTTCCAAAGCAGATAAAGTAAGGAGGGAATGCTTTCATTGATTGTGGGTACAATCACCCTGTGTGCTTCAGGCCCAAAGTGAATAGAAGGAGAAAGCTGGTGAAGCGCCAGCATGTGTCCCTCTCTGTTCAAATGAAATGAGACTAGCAGTGCAAAGCTCCTGCCTCTGCATCCCCTCATGATGGACGACTTACCTTTTAGTGATTGGTCAATGGCTGTTAAGAGACACCATGGCTGAGGGGATTTATAAAAGAAAGCAGTTGATTTGGGGTCTTGCTTACAGTTTTAGAGGATTAATCCATGATCATCATGGCAGTGGACATGGCCTCAGGCACACACACTGCCGGAACAGTAGCTTGAAGCGAACAGTTACTCTGACCCACAAGCATGAGACAGAGAGAGCGAGAGAGCGGCTGGAGATGGTATGAGGCTTTTAAGACCTCAAAGCTCATCCCCAGGGACTCACCTTCTCCAACAATCAACTCCCAATCCCTTCCAAATCCTACCAACATGGAACCAAATATTCAAGTCCATGGGCCATGCTCATTCAAACTACTACAATATCCCTTCAAACAGCAAACTGAAATAACCTTTCACAAATTAACTTCATCTGGTATTTTACAATGGTACTAATACAATGTAATACAAAATGTTATTTAACTCATTTTTTTTTTTTTGGCAAGGGCAAGGGGAGGCAATCTTCTGTTATTGTTGCCTATTTTAAAAATATCTTTTAATTGAAATGGAATTATATAATTATATCACTTTCCCTTCTCCCCTCCCTCTCTCCAACCCTCTAGCCACTATCCCTCAAACCCCTCTCATATATCGTAGTCTTTTTCTTTCATAATTATTGTTTTACATATATATGTATGTATATATGCACAAATATATTAAAATATCCTTTGTCTACTAATAAGCTATTATTATAATATAACTAATTAATATAATTAATAAGTTATCATTAATTATATAACATATTAAAATAATACAATTAATTATTAATATAATTAATAAGTTATTATTATAAATAAGTCTATTTCTGTGGCTTGTGTGTATGTGACTTCAGGACTGAGCACTGAAAAAAAAAAATAACAGTGCTCATTCAAGAGAGAGGGCTCTTCCCCTGGTAGTCATTAGTCTTTGTATTTCTTTGTCTATGGTGAGACCCAGAAAAACTTTCCCTTACCCACATTAACATGTCTATTGGTATTGCCATTTCCAATCTTATTTTTGCAGCCTTTTCTAGGAGAGGCAGTTTCACAGCAGACTTCCCCAGTATTTTTGCTCTTACAGTCTTTCCATCCTTCCTTCTGCTGTGTTCCCCAACGCATAGATACATGAGCTCTGATGTAAATGTATGTGTTAGGGCTTGGCTCCCCGTGATATGGGGGAAATGTTTCAATCATTAAGTTATTAAATTCATAGATTATCCTACAACTGTAATTTCCCTGTGTTTTATCCTTGTTGGAGCTATAATATTTATTTACAGTTTTAAAATATAATCTAAATATTTTTATAGCAAATATATTTATGAGTTGTCACTGTTACTTTAATTTGTTTTCTGTGCTCTAAGTAAAGGAAGGGATTGATATTACAGGTGAAGGCTGTTTACTAAGACGATCCCAATGTAAACTGGAGGGGATATTCATGTGACCGGTTGCAGCAACTGTAAGGTGCAAACACAAGATTATGAAAATCAAAAGAATAAGAGTCATGCAAACTTTCATGGTTTCTCAGTTATTGGATCTGAGTATACTGAGGCAGTTGAAATGTAAAGGAAAGAATATAGTTGTCCAATTTTTAGAATGACCAATAACTTCAAGCAGCAGGAAATAAACAAAAAATGTAAAGAAGTATGTACAGAACTTGGAAACAAAATTTACTAAATAGAGATTCTGAAAATCACACACACACACACACACACACACACACACCACTGGTATTGAAAAACTCAATGAAATGAATGAAAAGTGCAAAATAAAGCAGTGTCGATTTACAAAGTCAAATACAAAGATGAATACTAATGATTGAAGACATGACTGTGGGCTCTACACCTAGATTTTGAGACAGCTCTAGACTGATTTCTAGAGCGCTAGCACTAGTTTGCACTGTCCTCGACAGTCCCTACACCTATGCCATAATCTTTTGTTAATTGTGTTCCTAATACTAATCATTCTGACTTGGGTGAGATGGAGTCCTAAAGTGCTTTTAGTAAAATAGAAGTAGGGAGGAGTGAGATTTGGAGAGAAACATTTCAAACATGGTGAGCCAAGGGGAATGGAGATATTAGGATGTGGAAAAAGCCTTAACCAAAATGAAGGGACTATAAGAAAAAGATGTACAAAAACCTACAATCTTACAACCTAATAAAATATAATTAAATGGGATAGGTTAATTTGAGTGACATAAAAGGATCAAGGGAAGTACTCTTGGTTAAAAGTTTAAGTGAGGATAAGAGAAGAGGGTAGGGGCATAGGGGTTGAGTTAGACAAAACTAAGGAAATATAAGTGAGCCTTGTGGAAGACAACTAGTTTGTAAGCTAATTAAAAACATAATATTAATAATGAAATTTTGATCAGAAGTTCCCTGCACCACCAGACAACACTGGTCCCAGAAGCCATGAGAAGTTAATGATAATTTCAGTGCCTATAAGTTATTAGTCAGGAAGAAACAACATAGAATATTTCCATTTCTCTTGGGTGGCTAACATAACTGATAACACTCCATTGCTGAAGTCATTCCCCACTTTGATTTCAGAACAGTGGGAAATTTAGCTCTAATCGACCAGAAAATGTTCTTCCAGGTTTCATAGTGCATCAATGTTATACAAGCTGCTGGGGGCAGGGGGTAGGGTTACTTATGAATTGTCTTACCTTACACTGGACTCTACATGCTGTACAATGCCTGGCAACTTGTGCCTACTGGGGCAATTGTGTAGGATAGTTATGAGGTCAACTGCTTTCTGACTGGATTAGAAGCATGCTCTAAGCTATATTTCATGTCTGGTACTGTAAACCTGTTCAAAATCTCATATTTCATGCCTAGGGAGATCATAGTTCTTGCAGGAGAGAGCATCTGTTAATGTTTCTTTAAATGGTTATGTTGACCAGTTGCCTACCTCTTATCAATGTTTTATTTATTGCTCATGTGTACATATAAGATCTGAACACTCAGTGGCTTTCTAGCTCAATGTTCTAAATAGTTATACACTTCTCCTTCAAACAACATGGTCAGGTCCATCTCAGTAACATCTAGTACCAATTGGAAAATCCACTTAGGAAGGAAAGGCTTAGGATTTGGCTTAGGATTTATAGTTCATCAACAAGGAAAGGCAAGGCAGAAATCAGACGCCAAATAAACCCTTTTCTCCCCAAGTTGCTTTTGGTAAAGGTGTTTTATCACAGCAACAGAAAGCTCCTTAATATTTATGTTTATGTGTATATGTTTGTCTGTCTTTAAACCTTGGTCAGAGAGGTTTCTTTTTTCAGCGGTTAGTGATTCATACTCAGATTCGCAACTGGCCAAAATGTTGAGAGTAAGAGATTTTCAGTGTTCAATAGCAGCAGATGATTCATATCTATCACTTCCTTATCCAAAGCACAGAGAACAGTGTGAGCAAGTGGAACCAGAGGATGTCGAGGACTGCTCTGAAACTCTGGTTTCTACACACAAAATGATTAAAGTACATAGTCACTCATGGCAGCACAAGACCTGCACGAAATAAAGGCAGTCAAAATCCCATCATAGTCAGAGTAGTAGATTCAGAGGCCCTACCTCTAGGTGAGAAAATAAAGGCAAGTCATTACTACTCAAGAAGGGAGGATTATTACTATTATTACTATTCTTATTATTTTGAAGATGTGCCATCTGGGAGGTAGCCCATGGTCCACTAGCTCACTCTACGCCCATTTCACATGGTCAGCACTAATTGAACTCAGTAGGGTACTATCAAAGTCTGACATATTAAAGTATGAAAACCTTATAACGCAATTCGTTACTTTGTACACTTAATATGTGTTATTAGAAATAGTGAGAAATACAGAAGAGATACAGATGATAGAGTTAGTAAACAAACAGAATAAATAATCATGTACATATACCCCAAGTGCTCAGAAGTTAAGAGTGTGTGGATGTTAAGGAAATAAATGTATGTCATTTTAAAAAGTACTGCTTCAAACATGAATTTTAGAGTGAACAATGTATATATAGCTTAAAAATAGTCATTGGATGAGATAGAAGAATAACTGTTTATATAGAACAAAACACACACACACACATTTCAAAGTCCCTGAAAGTAAATAGTACTAAGAATAAAAATATTTAAATCATGACTAGAATATTTTTAATTTTGAAGAAAATTATAAATCCTTGTAAGAAATGAAACAGGTCCAAAACACAAAAGGCAAGAAACAATTTAGCACTGTCACTGTTTTATGCTCAACCACAATATCTTGAGCATTGACAAATGCGGATACTGACATTATGACTCATAACAGCAGCAAACTTACACTTATAAAGTTGCAATGAAAATTATTTTATGGCTGGGGTCATCACCACATGAGGAACTTTATTAAAGGGATACAAAATTAGGAAGGTTGAGATCCAAGGAAGACCCACAAGAAATAAAAACGTGCCTTATTCAATTTATGGCATATCTAAAAGCAAAATGCATGAAATATCACAGGCTAAAGTTATGTCATGGACTGTGTGAAGTTTATTTCATTATGTATGAAATTATATATATTACTCAGATAGGTGCTGGCAGGTTAAATGTAAAGACTGTAACCATGTGTCAACCATTAAATTTTATTCACGTTAAAACAGTAAAAGAAAAAGATTTGGGTTATAAGAATATTACCTAATAGAACACAAAGGAGAATAAAAATACAGAGATCTGAGAGAAAAAAATATCAAGAAAGCACTCAAAAAAACCCAACCATATATGAAGTACATTAATGGGAACAGCCCAATCCCAGGGCAAGTGATGTCACATTAGATGGAAAGCAAAACAATGTTATCTATAAACACTTTTAGATATGTAAAGACAGGTTGGTTAAAGTAAAATTGGAAATTTAAATAATTCAACAATGTGCAAAAGAAGGCAGAGCTTGGTGTGATGATCCAAGCCTGTCATCTTTGTACTTGTGGAGGCTGAGGTAGGACATTCTCCATGAGTTCAAAGCCATAATGAGTTCTAGGTCAACATGGGTTATAGTATGGGAACCTATCTCAATAATATAGAAAAGATCAAAAGACCAAACTAAAGAAAGACATTAGACATAATTATGATAATAATAGAAAATTTTGCTTCACCACAGATAATATGAGAAATAAAGAACCCTTCATAACATACATCTGGATGACCTCAGGTTTGGGTTTCTGAGACAGTCTTGTTATATATTCTCTGTTGTCCTAGTATTCACGACCTACCTAGCCTATGCTGACTGAAGTGGTTTGAATGAGATTGGCCTTTATAGCCTCATGTATTATTTACATGCTTAGTCCCCAGCTGAGCAATCAGGGAAGGATTTGGAGATGTGGCCTTGTTGAAGGAGGTATGTCATTGGGCTTCTGCTTTGACGTTTCAGAAGCCTATGCCATGGCCACGGAAAGCCCAGGCTTCCAGTCTCACTCTCTGTATCTATGTATCTGTCTGTGTCTGTGAGTCTATCTCTCTTGACTGTCTTTTTCTGGCTTTGGTTCTCTGTCCCTATCTCTCTGTCCCTATCTCTCTGTGTCTCTGTCTCTCTCTGTCTCTCTCTGTCTCTCTCTGTCTCTCTCTGTCTCTCTCTGTCTCTCTAT
>JADRCD010185024.1:24476-46429 GCA_019843815.1 Montemys delectorum | reverse complement strand
ACACACACACACACACACACACACACACACACACACACACACGCTTTGCTTACATGTACATCTGTGCATGTATGCAGTGCCCATGGATACCAAAAGGTGTCATCTGATTCCCCTGGAACTGGACTTAGAAACAGTTGTAAGCTGCCTTGTGGGTGCTTACAACTTGTGGGGAATGAACAGTGTCTTCTTGTTTCTGTTTTTGATATTGGAAAGTTTGTGGTTTCTTATTCTTGGCAAATAGAGTGTAATACTAAGTACCATAACCTTTGCTTTTAATGTGCTTTTTCCTTTAGTTGCCTTTCCCCACCTTACCAGTTCTGCTCCTTCATGGCCTAGCCTTGTGGACACCACCAAGCAGTGGGACTATTATGCACGGAGAGAAAAAGATCGAGATCGAGACCGAGAGCGAGACCGGGACAGAGAGCGAGAGCGAGACCGGGACAGAGAAAGGGAGCGCACCCGGGAGCGGGAGCGGGAGCGAGACCACAGCCCCACCCCAAGTGTTTTCAACAGGTTAGTTGGGTGTACAGGGCCTTGAGCACACTTCATTTTTACTCAGTTTTATTTGATGTAAGGAGATGAATTCCAGTTTACTTGGGAAAGTCTGGAATTTTTACTCAAGGTCTGGTTAGAAAAGCCATTTTGAAATCATACTCATTTTGTTCTTGAGGATTCGAAGTATTGTAAGCAGCAATTTTCACACCATGTTGTTCACTTGGCCCTTAAAGGAATTTTATATATCCTCACAGATTTCTGTCTTCACCTAAACATAATTTCTCAATGATTGCTTTTGGTTGGCCACATGGAGAATGGCGTACCAGCAGAGCCATGCTCTCTCAAGCTAGTCTTGATCTGTTTTAGATAAGTTTAATTAGCTCATGCCTCATATATATTCCTAATGTATATTATTTTCAAAGTAAATTCCCACTTTATGTATTGTGAGCTAAAAATACTGATTTACTGAGTGTCCCATCTATTTTTTTAATGTTTCATTCATGTGAGTGACATTTTGAGTCCTGTTCTAAGCCAGAAATAGTGCTGTATCCTAAAATGCATAAATATTCATACATTGTCTTTACACATTAAAGTCATAATACTGTTAAGCTGACTCAGTCAAAGAGAATATGACAACTGGAAAAGATGATGAGAATACCTTTTCTCCCACCCAGTTTGCTCATGACTTGACACATAGGTATTTAATACAATTTTATTGATCAAACAGGTAAATGCCAGTATGGCATATTCATGTAAGTGGGACGTACAGTGCTGGTCACAGCCCCTGACATGCACAGCTCTGCTTATGTTCAAGGGCAGGAT
The DNA here is from genome assembly GCA_019843815.1 of Montemys delectorum. Classification (NCBI taxonomy): domain Eukaryota; kingdom Metazoa; phylum Chordata; class Mammalia; order Rodentia; family Muridae; genus Montemys; species Montemys delectorum. The sequence goes on along the minus strand of JADRCD010185024.1, from coordinate 45,112 downwards.
TTTTTTCAGGAATTTGTCTAGTTTCTAATGTGGTTGAAATGTACCTTTGAAGTAGCATATTGTCTCTAAAATGTATGTGTCATAGTCAAGGATCTTAGTGCAGAAATGCATTGGAAGAAGATTCTTGCATCACACACCATATGCACACATGCATCAACGCACACATGCACAGGGGCTACTGAGTTTCTGCTAAACTGGAAAATGTTAGTGGTTAAACCATGTATTCATTTTCAGGTTGCTGAGTTTTAAGGCATTACTTAAATTTGAGAAAAAGCGTAAGGCCAGAAAAGCAAAAGGTAGAGGAATTCTGTGTTCTGACTTGTCTTAGGAAAATTGTACTTGGAAATACTCATGGGAAGTAAAAGCTGTTTCTAAAGATTGACAAAAATATTCTAAAAGCAAAACATACATAGTATGTGTTACATTACAAATTACAGGGTCACTTTTGAAAATTAGAGAGCAGTTTTAACATCTGTTTTTAAGGCAGTTTAATTGAGGGCCAGAAAAAAGACTGGCTGCTATAGGATGTTAGAAAATGTGCTTTAATGAGTTCCAGGCGTGGAGCAACATTTGCAACTGTGGTGTATATCAGAAAGGGTGGGACGCTGCTGTGAAGGGTGGACTCCCCTGCAGTCTTGTTCATATGACTGCCTATAGCATTCAAGGGCCCCAGAAATTGGCTCTAAGGCAAAGGAGGGGAAAGGAGGGCTACACATCATGAGATTGTGAACTAACTTGCCTTCATTATTTTATGCAAGCTTAGTTGGAGTCATTACAAAGAAAATCTCATTTGTTGATAGAATTAATTGTAATATTCATTTGTCACTGTTCTGGTTTGTTTTACCTTGAAGAGAGTTATTAGAAGCCCAGAAACCTTTATAGGAAGTGGTCTGTTTCTGAAAATGTAAGCACTAAAGTCCTTGAAGAATTCCGTTTCTTTATAATATGCTGTGTGCACATGCTCGTCCCCTAGTGCCCCTTATTGCTCAGAGGACAACAGTCCTCCTACCATATGGAAACTGAGGCTCAAACTACCAGGCCTGGCCGCAAGTACCTTTCTCCACTGAGCTGTCCTTCCAGGGCAAGAATTCCACTTACTGCTTGCTTACTCTCACACTGAGCACTTGAAACATTACTGTTGGTCTCATGGAAACCTTGACAAAGATTGTCAGTTACAGATGAGAAACCTTGAGGTTTAAAGTAGTGAAATTCTGCATTCCCAGGGCACAGGCCTAGAACGCACTGCGCATTCATGTGCGCATTGCCACTCTGCACTGCCTGTCAGTAACAAGCTCCAGAAAAGCATGGCTGTACTAGTACATGTATATGTATGTATTGAAACATGTTTTTATAAAACATTTTACAGTCTTAATGTATCCCAGGTCATTATTTGGCCAACAGTGTGTCTGGCATTAAACGTCATTACTGACCTTGAACTCCTTTTGCTCGGTGGTCACAGGCCAGTTTGTTCTTCTCTACAGCTTATGCTTCCCTCCCTCAGGCCAGTTATTCCCAGGCAGATTCTTGAGCGTCTTGCTGCTAGTATAAATTCCTAGTTCTTTTTTAAAACTAAAACTTTTAACAGTATTCGAAAAGATGTTTATTTTAAGTAACAGAATTGTCTGATACTGGGTTTTAAAATCTTGACTTTCATGTCAGGTACAAAAAGGAAAAAGCCAGGCATGGTAGTACATGTGTGTAATCCCCAGAAAATAGAGCTGTGATTTGTATGCATGCATTTGAAGTTTTTAGCCACATGTCATCATTAATGTACACAGTAGATGGGGACAGAGATAGGTGAGGGTGAGGTAACTGAGATATACAGGTTGTATGGTCTGTGTGGGAATACAGGTGTGTTGATGGCTCTCTTTCCTTCATGTTTATTCTTCTGTATGTGGTGGAAGTTGTACTATTTCTGCTGGTAAAAAGCAAACACTTAAAAAAAATTTTTTTAACCTCTTTTGTCTGCCTTCTACTGTAGAAGCCACTGTGAGCCATTTATTTTTGGAATCTTTACTACATGACCAATGCTTTGCACATAAGATTTTCCCCCATATATCTGAGATATATAAATATATAAAATGAAAGCAAAAAGAAATATCTGTTGATTAAAGTTTAAATCAGCTACAGGTCTCTTTTTTCCAGAAATGTAACATAACATGAAAACTCTGTCATTAAAACAGATATAACAGGATGCAATTATTTTAGTGCACTGCCTTCTTAAGTTAGATATATCACTGATCTATGACTTGGTCCAGCAAATACAAGTTAGCTTGCTGGCTTCTGTTGGGCTTCAGAGGCTCTTCCTCTCAGTCAGCTAAATTGCAGTCCTGGTATCAGTGTTGGCACTTGTGTTGCAGTGATGAAGAACGATACAGATACAGGGAGTATGCAGAGAGAGGCTATGAGCGCCATAGAGCTAGTCGGGAGAAAGAAGAGCGGCACAGAGAACGGCGCCACAGAGAGAAGGAGGAGACAAGACACAAGTCTTCTCGCAGGTTTGTTCTTTAATAGTGCCTCGCTTGCACACAGCTAGCTGTAGACTGCCTAACCGGAAGACCAAGAGCAGCCTGGGTGCTGCAGCTTTAGGAGCATCAAATACAATCTTTAAATCTAACACAGTTGCATTTCTTTTAATATCTTCTAGACAAAATTAGCATGGGATAAAAATAAGATGTCTGGGTGTTTTTTGTTTATTTTTACATTATCTGTTTGATAGAGGGGAATTTGGGCATATGACCCAATCTTTATAATAAAATACTAAAATGCTGTTTGGCTTAAGAAAAAAATTGGGGCCTACGGTTTTAAAATAAATTAGAATAAATTTTAATTAATGCCCATTGTGCCTGAAAATTCACCCTATAAAATAGTATTTCCTGTTCCAGTTTTAAAAACTTTTAGAAGACAACTTGCATAAAGTCTTTAAGAACAGAGTAATGAGTATTGGAAATCTGGAATGGTATGTATGGGTGAAGATAACCCCCAAATGTAATCTATGTGTAAAATTTCATGCAGAATAACTCTCCAAAGTCAGAAAACAAGTTTATCGGAAATCCAGGCTTACAATGACTGATTAGACCAGATTGATTTTGTCTCCATTGTTAAAACACAATTCCTTTTCCTACAGTAATAGTAGACGTCGTCATGAAAGTGAAGAAGGGGACAGTCACAGAAGACACAAGCACAAAAAATCTAAAAGAAGCAAAGAAGGAAAAGAGGCCGGCAGTGAGCCGGTCCCAGAGCAGGAGAGTGCCGAAGCTGCCCCTGCCGAGTAGGCTCCACCTCTGTGTACATCAGCCCCAGAAATAGATGCTGTAAATCTCCTTATTTTTCTGGATAATGTTGAAGAAATATACCTTTAATCTTGTTCTGTTAGAATGAAACGTTAACTTTTTCTTTCCCAAAATAAAAGTGTGCATTTTTTGTGTGTGTTAAGTTAAACATCTTTGTCTTGTAATATTTAAAGAATAAAAGACAGAAATGACTTTATAGCTAAGAAAGTAATGTGAATTAAGTCAGCAGGGGATTTAAAACTAAAGTTGGCATGTGTACACAGTCTGGTGAGGTCAAGGACTCATCTTGGCTAGTTTTCTGGTTAGTGGGATACTGTTGCAGAAGAGGTGCTGCAACACCCCCCCCCCCCCCCCCCACCCCCCGCAGACCCCCGTCCCTTGACGTGAAGCCAGGCTTCATCTTACTGCTGTGACACTCCTGCATCTTCAAGAACTTGGACACATTCTTGATATCACAATTTTTGATAGCAGATTTTTAGTGTTCTGAATTTGGGTCCATATTAACTAAGTGGACTATTTGTATATCTAAATTCATAAATGGTGTGAGGCATTTGGGTGGCCCCTGTGATGTAACTTGTGTGTGCTTCACAGCAGGCGCATGATCTTGACTGGCACAGCATCAGACCACTTCATGGCCATCTGTCTGAGCAAGGCTCAAGTGCTCTGGCTGCTGTAAGCATGTTTTCCAAGGCTCAGTGGTAGCGTAGAACGAGAGGATATTTTTTATACCATTTCCATATTAAGAAGAAAAATAAACTCAGTGACAGTAGTGATCAGTCATTTCTTATTAAAACCAGAACACAGGTTACAATCTTGTCTAACCTCGAGAGGCAGTCTAGAGCAGCAGTGGGGCTGGGAACATGGTGTGTGAAAGGGTGAGACAGAGCCACCAGTAAGAGCACTGCTCTCACTTAGAAGATATTCATTTCTCATTTAAATCCTCTGCCATTAAACTTAAATGCCCATAATGTGCTCTGTCTTCAACTCCACTTATACCACATTTGTAATTGATTTGAATTAAGTGTGGCATATAAACCATATAAGATTTTATGGGCTTTTTATTGAATTAAAAAAATATATAAACTTAAAAGATTTGGAGTAATGAGAAATCCTTTACACCAAATAAAAATTATCATTAGTTTTTATTTTTGAGAACATTCTCTGAGGTGTTTTCATAATATCATACTTTTCTGGCATTTTTTACAATATATTCTTTAAATATAAAAATTGACAAGATAAATACAATTTTACCTAGCCTATCTGTGATTTTTCTAAGATCCATCATTGATTTTATAAAAAAGTACCAGGCCAGGAAGCAATGGTGAGAGTAATTCTCCCTTTAAGTTCTTTGAGCATCCTTGCCAAGCAAGCGTGTATCATCCCCGATGTACTTCTACCGTTGACAGCGAGAAGAATGTCACCACATCTAAAAAGAACACAGCGTTGAGATCAGAACTACTCCATGGTTGAAGCTCCTCAAAGGGATTTGGGTGGTCCTAGGATTTGCCATATTTGTCCATTTTAATTCTGATCTGATTTTCCCTCTTTACGTAAATTCTCCAAGCTCCACTCAGCTTGCATTAGAAGATATAGTAGTATATAGGAACTTGCAAGGTGAGATCAAGGGCGGTTATAATCTTGGGTTTCTTACTACCTAACTAGTACACTAATGTTTTAGTTCTCATTCTTCAGGAAAGTATAATCTATGCTTTTTCTTTCAAGTGGGGCCAAGTTTTTACATGTAGAAAACAAAAATACTTGAATATTATTTTTTGCTAAGTAATCATTACCTGATTCTTCCATCATTGTATGCAGGTGTTCCTTCAACAATGGACTTGATAAAAAATGGTTTGTTACCACTGTATTCTTCATAGCCTCCCACAATGCAGAAGCCCAGACTTCCAGCTGTGTTCCTTCGTAGGATCACATCTTTACAGTTATATAAGTACCTGAAATAGAATGTAATTAGTGTCTGTACAGTTGAGTTTTCTAGCTGTGACTTCTCTCATTCATTTTGGGGGGACACTTTTAAAATGAAAAATATTGCATATATTTCCCTCAGGTAACAGCAACTTTTAACACTCTTGTGCTTTTGTATTTGATCTCTTTTTTTCCATAGCTGAATACTCTTTCAACAAAAGGACTTAGTATTATGTTCTATTTGTGTTTCTGCTGAGAAAGATGGCCACATTTTTTGGTTGAGGACACAATAATGCATGAGCCAAAAGTTGGATATGTCTCAGTACTTCTAATGATAATCTACAGTGGGACATACTGAGGGAATATAACTTTTATATACTTGGAGGCTCACATAATTTGTAAAGAAGACAAACATCCTCAGAATTATCAATTAATCACAAGGACAGTAATTTTAACTTGTGCTAATGAGCTTTATTAAGTTGTAGACTTTCTTTTGACCCTTGGAAAATACAGGTTTATACTCACACAGACTTAAGAGAAGACTGTAGACAGTGGAAAAATAGAGCAGTTGTAGGAAAGTAACAGCATAACTGCAACAGACTACACGGGGAAGGGAGCAAGAGCACAGCTGGCTGGAGAACGAGTACAACCTTCAACCAGAACAGCCGTGGCTGGCAGAGTTAAGTGCAAACAGCTGATTACAGTAGACAGTGTGTCGGAAGATGGGGGTTGCTCTAGGATCCCTTGTTTACCACAGGTGTATCTGGTCTAGGAACTGCTTTTGACTGGAAGATAGTGTTTTTATGTTGGTAGAAATGAAGATGTTTTGTTTATAGACTGTACCTTAAAATCAGTTGCTTTTTGATAATCAATAAAAATGATCTTGTGAAATATTAAGCAATGAAGTTTAGTCATTACACTAATTGCCGACCTTTCTTGTCATTTAACAACTATGATGGCTATTCTTGGTTGCAACTTGATTGCATCTGGAATACTCAAGTGGCTAGGTTCACCTGTGAGGGATTCTTTTCTTAATCATTTGAAGTGGGAAGACCCACTTCTAGTCCAGATCTTATGTGGAGGTAGGAAGATCTACCTTTAATCTGGGCCATGCTGCTGACAGCCTGTATAAGGCCATGAAAAAGGAAGCTTGCTCTCTGCCTGCCCCTTACTCTTGCTCTCCCTTGCAAGTCCATTCCTTCATTGCCATTAGAGACTACTTTGGGATTCTAGCATATACTGAAGACCATCTGAGACTCCAACCTCATGGACTGAGCAACTCCTGGATCCTTGGACCTTCTATTGGGCTAGCTGAACCACACAGCCTGTAAACCATATGTATATGATGTATATATATATATTCACATATGTATATGAATATCAGTTCCTCTAGAGAACCCTGACTAATACAGTTGCCTTTTTCATACTGTTCCTTTCATTTGAAATAAAACAAGCCCATTTTTTGTTTTAGAGGCATTGATGTACCCATACATCATGTACAAGATTTTCTTTAATTAAAATGATAAAAACCCATAAATTTCACTTATTGAAAACTCATTTCTACTCTTAAGTGCTTGTCTTAATTCCCACAAACCTTCTGAGTAGGGCACACATCTTGTAGGAGCTGTCCTGTACGAGATGCCACACTGTTCATTTCCAATTTATCTGACTATAGTAAAAGCATCACACATTCCCACCTTGGTTGACATGCCCACCCCTTTTCTTTTTGGTAAGAAAGAAGTAATGAGATGATTTCTGTCCAGGGGTATGATCCACTCTTCCAGTCATAACACTTTAGAACATAAATATGACTAGGTATATTGAGCAGTCTCTGAAACTGAATGCTTCTCAGTCTTTGGACCATTGTTTTTTTGGGGGTGGGGGTTTTGTTTTGTGGGGTTTTTTTGGTCTTTTCTTTTTCAGTAAGTATTTCTGTGGGCCCTATTTGACCAAATATTTTTATGTTGACCAGCTGTAAACACAACTATCTAAAACTATGAAACTAGTCAATATTAAATTAACAAGTGTATCTGTTTCTTCCACTCTTCACAGTGGAAAAGGCATTGGCGTAGGTCCGCTTTTAGATGTTTCAGTATTACTATGCTCTTGACCTTGGAGAATGTCAGGGATATGCAAAATCCTTGCTTTCCTGTAGCACGAATTCCAGAAGGGACTCATGTTCCTACCCTTTTGTTCTGTTGTAGGAGCAAAACCTCACTATATTAAGCTGTTAGCATCAGACTGCTTAGTTGGGACTGATGACCCGTTTTTTTCCCCTTGCATTACTTATCACCCACTGGGAAACCTGCTGCTAGTTCAGATCAGTGACCTTTCAGATTAAGTGACTTTATCCTCTAGCTGTGAGTGTGAGCTTTTTTCTACTCTGAGCTCATTCTTTTAATTGAAGTCTAATTGAGAAGGATTTGACATGGTATAAGGAATGGCAAGGGCTTTGGTCATTTTTCCAGTGTGATTATGGTTAGGCTCACAGGGAAATTTTTTGGTTTTTTGCTTTTATTTTTTTGTTTTTTGAGACAAGGTTTCTCTGTATAGCCCTGGCTTTCCTGGAACTCTGTAGACTAGGCTGGCTTCGAACTCAAAAATCCACCTGCCTCTGCCTCCCAAGTGTTAGGATTAAAGGCGTGCGCCACCACTGCCTGGCACTCACAGGGAAATTTAACTCAAGCAAATTAAGAATGAGAAGCCTTGAGCTGCTCAAGGCTTAAAAAACAAGAAGCCAAAACAGAAGTTTAATATTAGAATGTAAACTGTGTCTATTAGCCACGGCAGTGTCAAGATCTCTGACTGGATAGAAGCAGCAGAGATCATGAATTGATTCTCCACACTTTAGATTATTGCATTATTTTAGCCATAGAGAATTGAATAATTTTGGATACTTTGGACTTAATTTGACCTATTCTCTCTTTTTTTTAAAAAAAAATTCCCATCATTGTTTTTATATTGGAATTACAAATCCAAAACACATCTGTTTATTAATGTATACAGAAGAAAAACAGTGGCTGAGTTTGGAAAACAATAGATTAGGCTTATTTTGAGAAAAGAAAGTTGATTACATAACCAGTTTCAGTCCTTTTACAAAAGGTCATCTTAATTTTATTAGCCCTGTCTGTTTGGATAGTTCAGCTTTTTGCCCTAACTTACTTGTAAACATTACCACTAATTTTAACTCTGGGTAGAATTGTAGAGAGCCTCCTCCTGTGGCTAACTCCTGGATTAGGGCTCCTGTGTTAATCGCTCTCTGCTGGCATTCAGCCACCTTGTGCTATTCAGCTCATGAGCAAAGTGTCTCTTAGGTTGATGTTTAACCACAGAGGCAGAGAGCTCATCCAATCCAGGTGGGGTTAAAAAAAAATTTTTTTTTGCTCAAATGGGGCTCTAAGTAAATGGTCTGCAGAGCATTCTATGGTAACCTTTCATGACTTTTATAGTTCATAATAGTAGATGCTTTTATCAGGATATCTTGCCCTCTAGATTCTGAAGTCAATAAAAGGCTTTTCTTAGTACATAAGGGATTCATTGTTTCATCAGTAAATGTCTACTCAACAGCAGCTCCAGACCTTCTGAAATACTAGGTTTTTTTGGAAGGGTCCACCCATTGTTATAATAAACACTAAAATGCATCATTTTACATATTAAATATAGGTAGGCTTGGGGGACAAGTGTTTGATACGTTTTTAAAAATACCTTTGCTCTTGAAATGATGTGGCCATTTGGTTTCTGATGGATGGGACTTTTCAATCACACAGGGAAGGAGATAGGAGAAATGACAAGAAATTATAGACTAAGTAGCAAGCGGCAGTAAAAAGCTATCCATCCTGTCCTGGTGCAGGACTCTGATGTGTGAACTCCTCCAGGACTCATTTTAGGGTAGAAAACAAAACAAAAAAACCCAAAGATGTAAATCAGTTAAAGCTAAGTAGAGGCTTAGCATTCTTTTGGGGGCTACATCCAACTTACTAATGCATCGTGATTAAAATCATCGACTCGGTCAGGAATGGCGGGCTTAGCAGGCAGCTCCACCATGCAGCGTGAGCATGTCAGCTGACAGCTCTGAACCTTAGTTTCCCTCTGAGTCCCAGGGCACGTGATTCTTGACTGCACAGAGCATGTGAGGCTCTCAGAAGAGACTCTAGTCTAACTCGGGGCTCATAAACATTAGTGGCTCCATAGCTGCCCTTACACTGAATAGCTTCAATATACCAACACAATTGACCTGGCTCATGATCTAAGTGTCAAACATTGGCTAGAAAAAGAAAATACTGATGCCTGTTTCCCTCCCCTTCAATATTAACAATCCCGACTCAAGTATGTCAGGGGCTTCGGGAGAGGAAAGGGTTAAATTCTTAGGCAAGAAGAGAACTGAGTTAATGTGTATTTCTATCATGCTAGTCCAGATGAGAGCATGCTTTGAAGAACTTCCAGATGTGGAATGTGGGCCCTGAGAGCCAACAAAGTAAAATGTCATCAGTGTTCTCTGTTGAATGGCAGTTGATAAATTTGTAGGGCTGGCAGAAAGTCCAAAGCTGCTAGAGGGGGCCCCCAGCCTACAGTGCTATCAAGGAGCACACAACTACTAGTGCACTTTTATCTGGATCTTTACCACCTACTCTTATTCCCCCCTATTTGGTTCCACACAGGAAATGTCAGCGTGGCATACTAAGGCTACCCCTCTTCGCTTAGATTTCTGCTCTATTGCTTTGCATCTCAGTATACAGGGCCACAGTTTCTTGATTCTAGACCTGTTACTGACACATGCTTCTTCAGTAGGTTGGGGAGGACTTTAAGTAACTGGCAAGATTGCCTATTAGGGCAAATATCCTTTCTCATGCTTTGTTGAGTGAAAGGTGAAATATATTTGTAAATTAGACATTTCTGGGCGTGTATCGTAAAGGTTTAATTGTAGTCTAAATCTAACAATTCGGGTAGAATTTCATTTTGCCAAGGTGTGGTTTGGAATCTCTTACTGCATCACTTCCCTCCAGTGGCTGGAGACATGTAAGATGCTGCTGCTGTGTTGGTAAGGGCTTTGAGCACTTAAGATGAGAGCTGTGAGTGGATGCCCAGCCCCACCCCCAACCCACGGGAACTGAAGCTGTACCACCGAGATGAGGCCAGGGCAGAACTGAGACCTGAGAAGATCCAGTGTAATTGTATTCAAGTGTTACCTGGCAGACTGAAGAAGACACAGTTCCCTTGTGTATGAAATTCACTATCAAACTATCTAGGAAGCCTGGAAGCAGAAATGCAGAGTCCATCATCTTAAGCAAAATTAAGAGTTACCAAGTATGCGGGAGAGCTGGCAAAGGGTGGAGAGCAACAGAGGAAATTGAGCAGAAAGGACCCTGTAGCCTGCACTAACCACACCGGAAGTGGGCAGGTAGGTTTCCCCAGGTTCAGCTTGGCAGAGAAGAAAGATGTGCAAAGGAATGAGAACCCAAGCAGTTACCCACGTGAGAAAGAGGAGCCCGAGTATGGCAGGTCATGAGTGGCCTGCTTGGCTGACCTCAGTTGGTTTAGGAGAACCCAGAAGCCCTATACCTGGAATATGGCTCTGACCCTTTCTCTTATCAGCCTTCAGGAGATAGCTGCCCAGGAGAAAATAAAAATATCCCACTAAAAGAGATTTGAACCAACAGAGTTAATAATGCTACACAATAGAGCAGGTGGGGAGAAATAAGGAAAGCCACTCACTAGGAAACTGTTACACAAATGATATGCCTCTATGGAAAATGAAACCGATAATTAACCCTATCACTATGATTTAAAATACTCATGCAGCAATTGCTCTGTGTAAAGAGCAAGAGCTCAGTGCAAAGGCGATTTCAAAGATGATGCCAGGCATGGCCACACATGCCTTTAACCCCCAATACTTGGAAGGCGGAGACAGGAGCATTGCTGTAAGTGTAACAGCAGCCCGGGCTGCAAAACAAAGCCTTGTCTCAAAAGGAGTGGAGGGTAGAGAGGGGAAAGAAGGAAAAAAGAAAATCAAAGACAATACACTGAGGAAAGAGTCTCATACAGACCAAAAGTGGAAGAGGAAAAACCCTTCAAGGATGAAAGTGGTCCCAAGGGAGCAGTCAATTGACTGAGAGAGATGGGGAGTGGAGCCGCTGAGAACAAGCCTAGCAAACAAACAGAACCAAAAGAGTCAAGAAAAACTACAAGAGCACATATCCAGGGCACATATCCGGGGTCCCCAGAGAGCTGAAAGGACTGAACGTCTCCTCTGAACATTAGGTATAAAAGGGACAGGCCACATGTGGAGGGAAGGGAATGACCCTGACCAGCACAGGTGCCACCTGGAAAAAACAAAATGTGACACTGTAGTATAATATCTACCTAGCCTGCTGCCTGCCAGAAGTGGACACAGGCTGTCATGATGCCCCAAGTCAATTCTCGGGTTTAATTTTCAAGAAGGCTTGGAACATAAGAGCTCCCATCATGTCTGAGTGAGCCTATGTCTTGGGCCTCGAACTACAGCCAAGCCTGTGAGCTTTCATTCTTGGATGGTCTATGGCCGCCTTTATGCTTCAGAAGCAGAGTGAATGGTTGCCAAGGCCCCATACTGTGAAAGCCCAAGCTCAGCAGAAACAATCGACCTCTGACATAGACTTTCCCAGGATACATGCTCGGCACCTGGGGAGTGCTAGTTACTTCTGAGCGGACCGAAGGTTCAGGAAAGGAGAACGACTCCGTTCCCTCTGCTCTGGTACCTCTGACCTGCTCACCATGTCCTTAAACCCTGCAGGAGGAAGGATAGGAAAGGCTCTGAGGATCTGGAAATCCCTGTCATCTTGTGCCCTTTCACTCTTTCTCAACAAGAGCAGAGAATTGCTGCCCACACAGGTTGGCACGCAGGGGACGTGAGGAGCTGTGGGCTCAGTGCTTTCTGCCTCACACAAAGGAACTCTGAGAGTCTAATGAGGGAGCTTTCAAACAAAAGCTATAAACAGACTTTGGACTATAGTTCCAAAATTTCATTTAAAGGAAATTTACTCAATATAGTAGTCTCCTGTTTGGCTCTAACAAACAGCTATAATTGGCCTCAGTGCTCAGTGTTTCACTAAGGACTTTTAAAGGCCTACTGACGTAGAAAGCAATGTTATCAACTAGTAGAAATCCCAAAGGGAATCCAGACCAGTTTGTATTTGAGGCTACTAAATCAGTAAGAACTATCTCTACCTTCAAGAAAATGTTTTAAATCCAAATAAACATCTTGCTTCCATTATTTCGCCTGTTCTGATGGATCTATTGCTGGCAATCTCTGTCTTGAACATTTAAGCTTCACACTTGCAGACAACAATCTAAGGGCCAGTAGATTTTACTCTGGTCCAAGGAAGCAAACATCAAACTTATCTGTCCTGTAAATAGTCAATTCCTGTACAGAGCCATTTTGTGGAGAGCTCTCCAAATCCTCTGAATCCACCGGGTCAGGTAACAGTTCATTGCAAGGCTCCTGTTATACCTCAGAAAAATGGCAACCTAGTTGCTTCCCAAAGAACTTTCCAGAAGAGTCACTGAAAAGTGATGTTCCCGGAAGCATTCCCAGCTAGCAGACACTTAACTAATTCTCTGAAGCTGAAGCCATGGTGCTCTGCTGTGCTGCTGGTGTGTACAGTCAGAGCTTCCAGAAGCCTCAGAGTAGGACCGTACCTGGTCCGAAGCTCCCGCTCATACCCATGCAAAGATGAAACTTAGTGTGAGCAGATGCACCTCAGCTCATGAGTGTGGAAGCACAGGCTGAATCTCTGTCAGTCAGCTGAACTCCCTGCTTTGTGAACCATCTGGTAACTACAAACACTACCTAGACGGTTCTCTGTCTAGACTTCCACCTCCACCCTAAGATTTCTACATTTGATTTTCATTTGCCAACAGAAGACAGTCATTTCTGACAGCCCCACCAAGAAGACTGGGTCTTAGCGAGATGCTAGTGCCCATGAATCGGCCCAAGACAGTGAAAGTGGTTTAAGAAATAGAATCCATCGGGGTGTTGCATTGGGACTCACTGTGGTAATTCCAGCCACATGACCCAGGATGGGGACCAGTCACCAGGCGGGGTCACGTTGTGGTTGGAGTCCAGGGCTGCTGGGCTGCAGTCTTCCTGGGTCTCCTGTTCCTTGACTTCCAAGGCTTTGAGTACCACTGAGGAGGGTGTGCTCTTCAGTATGGCAACGGCCTCTGTCCGGCTGACCTCTGTGAGCTCAATCCCATTCACATTCAATAAAATGTCACCTGAGGCCAGAGAAGCAAAAGCAACCTCACTGAGTGCAAATGGGATTCTGCTCCGTGTGACAGGACAGAGGCTGACCGGGCACATGGGCAGGGTGAGGAGAGGCGCATATCTTCAGCTCATAGGGACTGGAGACTGGGTCCCCTTTAGCACATGGTAGAGCATGCGGGAATAGCTTGTTGGGAGTCTCTAACAATGGACCATCAATGTTTACCTATAGCCTTCCTTTATTACTTAACCAAAAACAATCTGCAATTTCACTCTTTTAATTTCCTAGTTTCTTTAGCCCACAATTAGAGCAGTTGACATAAGGCTCCACTACCTGCCCAGAGCCTGGCACGTACGACACTCCCAACTAATGGGGACCAAAGTGGGAGTAGACAAAGAACCTGAACCTTAGTTTTCACAGAGGTGGAGTACAATTACCATTCTAGTCAATACTTCTCTGTGCATCACATTAGCTAAGCACCTACTCTGCGCAAAACTGCTCCTATATGTGGCGTGCTACAAGGCATCTGTCTCATTAAGTCACTTCTTGTCAGAGCTTATTCTTCACCCCGGTGCTTGCTGAGTAGCAAGAGAATTTAAGATGGATCTCCCTGCCCTTGATGTCTAGTCTCTCAACTATCTGCTGTCTTTTGTTTTTTGTTTTGCCTCTTATACATCATCTTTTTTTATGAAGAATAACTGTAGTCAGGAGGAAAATGACAAGGGATGTCCTCAAATGTTTACTGACTTAAAAGAAAAAGAATGAAAAGAAACGCCTTTTGATTGTCTGCCTAAATCCTATACTATACCACACTCAAGTGAATGTATTTGAGAAACCTTTTTCTGTCTTATACCTGAGCCCTTCAAAAAGCACAACTGTTCCTTTACTTAGGTGACCTCTTTGTGTGCTTGAACAGTGTCATTAAGAACATGTTCTCACAGAGGTAAACTGGATATCTTTCTTTATGTAGAGGAGCCCAGAACACTCGTGGCTAACAGAAGTCCATTTCCCACCAATGAGCAAAGTCCCACTAGTGATATTTAATTATACCATTAAATCAAGATCTATCAATAAATTTATCCCATTTATCCCACCAAATTGTACGATTCACACATTAGTTTCACTACTGGATCAATCCATAGAATCCATAGGGCTGTTAGATTGTATGGAACTAAATTGTGCTTTAGAAGCAACTCGCTCATGGGTGTAGTGGCTGTCTGTGCAGCCCAGAAAGTTCAGGGGCTCCAGCTTTCCTAGCAAACCTGCCTCATGCCCACTTCCATGCACTAAGAGGGGTAAGCCTAGATGACAGCTACACTCATGCTCATCTTGCTCAAAGGGACACAGCAGTCATGGCCAGGAGTCTCTCACATGCTCTCCTTGACTCTGAGCGAGCAGTTAGAAAACTCAACAAGCTGTTAACTCCTCTCCAGGCTCTGCCACCCCAATGCCTTTATCCTCTTGGGTTTGTACCTGTTTTTATTCTTCCATCTCTGCTTATGACTCCTCCGGGCTCAACACTGATGACATAGATAGGCAAGTCCCAGTCCCTGTGGGATGCTCCCCCTCCAACGGTCATGCCGAGAGATTCGCTGGGGTCTTTTCGGACACTTACAACCTTCTCATGACAAGTGGCTGCAGGCTGAAGGCACAGACACAAAGAACATGGCACATGCACTCACAAGACCTCTCCAGGCACACTCGTTCTCCCATTTGCATCAGGAGAGTTACAGCATCATGAATTCCAGCATCACAAATATAGCATGGCAAATTCCAAGGGTTTACTCTGAGAAGTTTGCATCACAGAACGGAATAGTAAACATACAAAGGCAACAGCCTGGGGACCATGGTAGAAATCTGGATCTTATAAATTTGGACTGGATCCCGAATCTCTCAAGGAAGTCAGCCATTTCTGATAACAGTAGGCCAACTTCTCAGAACACTCACTGTCCATGAATATCAGTACATCTTTCACACTTAAAATCATATTTTATTAATGGAATGTGTGGAAGTTTGAGGGTCACATGCTTTAACATACATGTGGAGGTCAGAGGACAACTTACTCCACCGTGTGGGTCCCAGGGATCAAACCCATTCTGGTAGGCTTGACAGAAAGCGCCTTTACCCACTGAGCAATTTTGACAGCCTGGCAAGCTTTTCTAGGTTTAAATTTTTTCTTACATCATGGACCTCAGGTGATGGCTCATTGGCTAGAGTGTTTCCTGCACAGGTCTGAGGACCACCGTTCAGATCTTGTAGCACTCGTATAGAAGCCAACCGTATAAAATGGTGGCTCATGTGTAATCCAGAGTTCAGGGATCCACAGAGAGAGATGGATAGTTAAGACTAGTCAAATAAGCAAGCTTAGCTTCAGCGAGAAGCAATCTCAGTAAAATATGGTAGAGAGCCACCAAGAAAGATACCTGTGGCCATGCTCTGGCTTCTACATGCACGCACTCACACATGCACATGCATTCACGGATTTGCAAATACACATATGCACGTGCACACAGATGCAAAAATTTGGCCTACTTTATACATCTTTCCCATTTTTAGTACATTCCAAACAGCCAAACCAAGTGGCTGAGCACCAGGACTGCACTCTGATGGCCTTTTGCCTTCCCTACTAGTGGGAAAAAGAACATGAGAGAGAGAGAGAGCGAGAGAGCGAGAGAGAGAGTAGTGATAGAGAAACCCAAACAGCTGAGTAAATTCGTCATGCTGCGTCATCGTCGTCGTCGTCCACTTTGGGTCCGGAAGAGGAAAGTATGGCAGACATAATCCTTTCAGGCTTTTCTGCTCATTCCCTACTTTAAAAAAGCTGACTTGTGGTGAAATAGTTCATACTGATTTAAAAATATCGGTAACTAAGAAGCCTATGGAATATTTTTGTTTTAGAATGTTTACCTGGGGTTTGAAAAAAAAAAAAAAAAACAGTTTAAACATCTAAAAAGCATCAGGACCCTTGATAATCAGCACCAGGGTACGGTAACGTGTCTCTGCGACACTGAACCGGTCGGATTCCCCTTCCTCTCTCTCAAAGGTGACCACAGGCCTAAAGATGATGCCCGTTGGTGACCAATTCTTCAACTGGATAGAGGCTTTTCTGTCCCACAAATCATGGCTTGCTTTCTTTGGTATGTCTTGGGAGCATTTAAACTCCTATTTTCAAATGTCATGTTGTTTTCCTAAATCAGCTTAAACTTAATCATCAAACAGCCATGTAGAACCCTTTCTGGGTGTGTCAGGGGTAGGTAGAAGGCAGGTACAAGTATGGGTGGAGAGAACTGTATTCTTAGCAGGCCAGCGTGTTCCTGGGAATTCAGACACATGCCACAAGGTTGTAACAAAGATCTCATTAGACCATCCTGGCTTTTCCAAGGCTCATGGTAGGTAGGTAGAAGGAGTTACAAAGCTTTGTTGGGGCTTGAGAGAGATGGCTTAGCAGTTTACACTATTGACTGACTATGCTTCCAGAGCTCCTGAGTTCAATTCCCAGTTCAATTCCCAGATGGCTCCCAACCATCTGTAATGGGATGTGATGACTTCTTCTGGTGTGTCTGAAGACAGATACAGTGTACTCATATACATAAAATAAATATATAGTTCTAAAATAAATAAAGCCTCTCTGGGGTATATGTCTCATTTATATGTTTAGTGAATGAAAACAGCACATTCTACTTAATTCATCTGGTTCAATATAAGCTTCAGGCAAGATTTTTTAAAAAAAAAAATCTCACATATAGTTTGACATTAGTGACTGCTGTCAGAAAATTTTAAAACATGAACTATTTATTGGGAAGAAGGTACCAGGGAGTCCTTATTCATAAAACCCTCTAGCAGGCATTCTCGACTATCTAGATTGCTTCCCATACATAAACATGGAACTTAAGGATTTATCTAGATGTCCTGGGCTGAAGTTTTTGAATAAAGGTGATCTCAGGCTCTGGATTATAAACCAGAGATGTTTTCTGCAAATATTACTCAACCTATGGCCTGATATGGAAAGAAAAATATATCCACTCATTCCATCATCTCTGTTTCAGAAACAGGCTGCATGTAAGGGCATTTGGTTGTTTTTAAACATTGCTTTATTTCTCTATGTGCATGGATATTTTGCCTACTCCATGTATGTGCACCACCATGTGTAAGCAGTGCCCTCAGAACCAGAAGAGAGTATCAGATCCCCTGGAAGTAGAGTCATAGAGGGTTGTGAGCTACCTTGTGGGTGCTGGGACCATCTGGAGGGGGTCCTTTGCAAGCGGGCCACGTGTTCTCAGTGACTGAGCCCTGTTCCAGTCCTGTTTGTTTTTAGTAACAAGTACCACAATGGCATGAACGATCAGGGAAAGAGGCTACCGGAAGCTGTTCATCATCATGAAAGAACTCAAAACCAAGGTCAGAGGACTCTTAATCTGGGTTGGACAATGTGTTGATTAGACACCATCTAAATGAAGTGTAGACTCACATCTAATAGAAGCCACAGACCAGTACAAAGTGGGCTGAATTTCCTGGGGCCACTGAGGTGGCTCAGTAGGCAAAAGAGCTTGCCACTAAGTTTGATGATCTTAGTTTAAGCCCTGGGACCAATATGGTGGGAGGGCAGAGAGAACCAACTGCCAAAAGTTATCCTCTGACCTCTACACATACACCTTCGCATATGTGTGTCTACATGCATACACACCTAGACTTACAAAATAAGTGAATAATTTAATGTATTTGTTTTAATTTCTGGATTTGAATGCCATCAGACAAGACATGTGCTTGTCTAAGGCCCTACTCCCCGAATGTTCTGTGGGTTTCAAGTGTGACAAGTATCTTCCTAGTCTCTTGTACAAACACAAACATTAAAAATAGCAGAGGTTGGGGAATAGCAAGGGAATCATAATCTCCAGGCAGGTTGGAAAACTCAAAAACCAGAAATCAAGCAAACTGCTTGTTGCCTTTGAAAGCGAATGGAAAATGGTCCTTTATAGAAGGATTCTTGGTTAAAAAGTATGACATGCATTTGGCTTACACTAGAAAGCAGGTCACTTAGAAGGCTTGCAAGCTGGGATCTAACACTCCCAGCACCTTCCTCACCACATCTGCTTGGATGGGAGACACCTGTCACCTTCCAAGTCTGAAGACGGGACTTTGGCCTTTTAGTTTCATGAGTAGTGTTTCTTGAAACGACAAAGTCCAGAGATAGCCCTTAGACACATTAAAGTATATAGCTTTTCCAAGAATTAGCCCCTTGCAGGAGCTGCTGCCATGCCTGGCTGGACCTCACCTTAGAAGATGTGCTCCTCTCCCCTGGGCCTGGGGACCGCTGGCCATTGCTGATCCAGCCAGCTTCTTGAAAGATGTCTGGGCTGGGCTGTCGAACCTGGCGGGACACGACGAGATGGACACGTCTTTCACTGGCCTGGACAAGAGGACACTAAGTTAGCCACGTGCACAGGGCCTTACCAGGATAGCACTTTTGTTTTGTAAAAGTAAAGTCCCTAAATTTCTTTTCTTATGAGGTGCTGGAGACTGAGCCAGAGCCTTTGTGTATGTTAGGTTAGGCACCGTCTACCCCGACCCTTTATATTTTTTTCTTTTTTAAAACTGTGGTCAAAGATGGAAGGACATATTTTTAAAAGATTTGTCTTTAATTATGCATATGTGTGCATGTGTGTGGGTATGTGCATGGGAGTGCAGCTGTCCTCAGAGACCAGCAGAGGGTATTGGATTTCTCTGAAGTTGGTATACAGGTAGTTGTGAGCCACAAAGTGTGGGTGCTGGGAACTGAACTCAGGTCCTCTGCAAAAACAGTGTACACACTTAATCACTGAGCCATCTCTTTAGTCCAGAACTCTAGATTTTTCATGTCAGTGCCCAGCTTGGGCTTTGGCAAAAAGGTCTGACTCAGGCAAGTCTTCTAAGAGTACCATTAGATCTTGCTAATGTATGTTAATGACAAGCTCAGCTGCAGGTTGAATAGTATAAGGAGTGAAGTAGTCCACATCATGTAGTAGTTCCAGATAAAAGATCAGCAGTGAAGAGAGAGAAGCAAGGTGAGAGGCAGCAACTCTGACACTGCAGAAATGGAAATGCTGTGACTGCTGCTAATTCTGATCCTTACGCACACAGGTACTTGGGTAGAAGACTCAGAAGAACAAACGTATTGCTTATTGGAAAGGTTCATTCCACATGGTATGAACCATAGCCTTCTGCCATGGATCAATTTCCTGTATCTCTGATTGCATATGTCGGAAACTAGATGTTACCATCCCCAAGGTGTCAGATCTGCAGGGGAGATAGGCAAGCCCCTAGGCCTGTGGATCTCCTAGAAACAAGGTTGATTCCCCAAACAGAAATGACTAGTGGGTCCTCCCATCACTTCCGTGAGAAGTGCAACAAGAGGCATGGCTCCATTTGGTTAGAAAGGCACTTGGCGGAAGCTAGGTTCGGACACCAGGAAGATGAGGAAATGTAAGGTCTGTAGTCCCTCTCATCATTCCAGCTCTTAACCACTCACCACAGTAGAGACAGACACTGATATGCACATGCTTCCCTTCATGGGTGTGGTTTCAGGGCCATGGAGAAACAAGGGGCCTATACTGTATATGTCCATTAGCTCAGACAGTGGGAGCTGTCTGATGCTTGCCTTTTGCTGGCAATGGTTTGAATGTGTGTGTCCCTCATGTGTGGAAATTCTAACCCCCAAGAGGTATTACCTCTGTCCCCATAAATGGGATTGGTATTGACTCCGTCCCCATGAATGAGATCAGTGCCCTTACAACAGAGCATTCAGCACACGAGGATACAAGAAGATACCACATATAAGAAAGTCGTTTGGGGATGGAGATGGTTCAGTGGGTGAAGTACCTGCTGCACAAGCATGGGGACCCTAGTTCAGATCCCCAGAACCCATGTGAAGATGGGGGAGGCAGCAAGGGTCTGTAATCCTAGTGTTCTATGAGGTGAAAGGCAGAGACAGGGGAATTCCCGGAAGCTATCTGGCACATGCTGTAGCAAACAACTAGAAACTCTCAGACAGAGTGGAACAGTGAGTACTGAGGTGCCAGGCTGTCCTCTGTGCTCCCCGTGCCTCCTGTGGCATGTGCTTACCCATACTCACACACATGAATGCATGCTCGAGCATATAGATGCATCCATCACACACACACACACACACACACACACACACACACAC
>JADRCD010185024.1:0-24376 GCA_019843815.1 Montemys delectorum | reverse complement strand
CACACACACACACACACACACACACACACACACACACAGAGATGTAAATGGGAGGGGGTATTTCCAGATACTGAACCTGCCTGCATTTCTGTTATTCTTATGAATAAGTCATGCCCTTTAGAGAACTTTGTTTCCAAAGCAGTCCGCAGAGACTAGGACATCACTTCTCTCACCTTCCTCTCCAGGGCACATAACTCCCTCTACACCCCTCCCGCAGGAACTTCCCCCACTTAGGAACTAGGCATTAAGTACCAAGAGCTCTGCCAATGCACTTGGTCCAGCACTGAGCAGCCCAAACCTTCCTTACACTGATATCTCTATTCAAGATTCTCTTCAAACTCAGAGGTCATCAGGTGGGTGGTTATAAAGTGGACTAACTTTTAATATACTTACTGGGATGTCATAAGAATATTATAAATATCGCAATGGATGGCCCGCTCGGGAGCTGTTCATTCCATACCCATTTAGAAAATGCTACTGAATGGCCCAACAAAGGAAGCTCTGGCTACTTTGCTTTATGCACAGTCCTAACTTGCCAGCCAGTGCTTGCATGCTCTTCCTTTGCTAACCTATCTTGAGCTCCTTGGGATCCCTTACCACAGCGGAGGCTTGCATTAGAGCAGCACAGAGCTCAGGTAACATATCAAGAAGAAAGCTGACACACGGATCTATGGCCTCACCAATAGTTCAGTTTCTGGAAGAGAGTGTTGTAATAACGTATCTCTTCCTCTGGATTGCAAGCCTCACTCATCCTAAGGGGTTAGCTTCTAGAAGTCTCCGAAGTAACACTCACGGGAAGATAAGTAGCAATAAACACTCAGGTCAAACCCTACGTTATTGAGCCCCAGTTTGCTTTCTCATCTTTGGGGAAACTCTGCTGTTGGGAAGGCTGTTGGCAGCGCTTTTGCTCTGGGCTGGAATGGTATCCTGCTTGTCTTGGACGGTGAGCAGAACACGCTCTGAGAAACACCTTACAAGAAACATGAACGCTGGAGAATCCTGCATGGCTCAACTCGCCAGGCAAAGTCCAAATTGCCGTGGAGCAGAGCTCACGAGCTGTTTGAGTCATGGTTTTTAAGCACACATTTCTCATCGGGCTCTCAAATGCTGGCTCAAGAACGAAGCCTTGGCAGGATCGACACCCCGATCAATAACACGGGTATCAATTTCCTTGCAAATAAATTCTCTGCAAGGCTGGATCTGTGGCTCTTACCAGCCACCTCGTGAATTGTTCACAGGAAGGCTAGTCTCTGTACTTTTTTTTCATAGCCCTTGATATATGAAGTAGACTCGTATGTTTGATCTGGCACTAACTCTCAGGAGCAGCTGCAGGCAGGCTTGAGAAACAGTCCTGGGCGCTAGAGTCTCTCTTTCCACCAGAGTGACTGTGATATGTGAAAGGGGAGACAAAGTAGAGGCACAGAAAGGGTGAAGGCAAGAGTGCTTCTTCGTTTCACACCCACAGATATGCAAGAAATTGGGCATCGCAGAGTTGTCGTTTTAACCGGAAATGGTGGCTAAGAGGGCAGAGCAAAGGTTGATAGAGAACCTGTACACGACGGTGTAAGCCTCTCACTCAGCCAAGGAATTACCCTAATTGTAAGGAAAACTGAACTCGGGTAAGCCATTTGTGCTGCTTTGGGGACAAAGACACAGATAAACACCTGCATATACACACTATATGCTTAAATTATTATTATTATTATTATTATTATTTATTATTTATTATTATTATTATTATTATTATTATATTATCATCATCATTATTATTTATTTTAAGACAGGGTCTGGCTACGTAGCCCTGACTGGCCTGAAAATCACTCCCCACTGCCTCTGCCGGGCTCCTAGGTGCTGGGCTCAAAGCCGTGCCCCGTGAGCGTTGCCAGCTCCTGGGGGTTTACCTGCTGTCTTCCTGGTACTGGCTTTGCAGACTTTCAAGTTAAGGAGTCTCCATCACACTGGCTGCAGGGTCGTTCTCTACAAACACATGAACTGGGGGAAGGGGACCAAACTGGCTGCTGGGTGTCATGACTGGGCTCGGTGGAACTGACCCTAAACACAGTCTAGGTTCTGCAAGAGAGGCATGTTTGAAAGGGCAGTCCCTTGACATAGGCAGAAAAGAGCCAAAGAGGAACCAACGGAGTCAGCTGTTAGGAGCGATGTTTTCTGCTCAGACTTCCAGCCACTCGAAAGACTTTTCCTGGATCATTGTTTTCTCCCCTTTAAGAAGAGGATGTAGCTCACGTCGATAACCTAACATCTTTCTGTCCCAGTCTCCTAAGTGCTGGGATTATCAATATATACCACCATGCCCCACTTAATGGTTTCTGCAAAAATCAAATAAAACAGAACAAAAATCCAAATTCATGGGGCTTGAGATGTGGATCCTTAGTAAGAGTGCCCTAAAGTTTGAATTTAACCCTCAGGACCCACATGATGGACAGAGAGAAGTGACCTCTCCTACAAATTGTCACCTGACCCTGACTGCACATTTGTGCATGCATTTGTGCGAGCACATACCAAACAAAACAAATGTAATTAAAAATTGTTTTTTTTTTTAACAAAATTCATCCTACACATCTAACTCTTTAAAAATCCCCAGAAGGAAGCAGCAGTCTGACACTAACTGATCCTCAACAGACACTTGTGCAATGGGTATTTCTATACTGCTTGGTGACCTCATTTCTTCAACATTTAAATGTCATTCTTGCTTCATCCAGCTCATGCTAACAAAGCCCTGGGCACCATGGAGCTCTGCTTGCATCCATGCAGAAGGTCACAGATATGTAAGAGCTGCCAGACGTCATCAATCTTACATTTTTCTCTGTGGGCCCTGGTTCAATTCCACTATAACATGCTGGCCATGCTGGCCATGCTGTCAATCAACTCATGTGTCCGTACTTCCTGAGACAGGGAACTGAACCTTCCCAAGTAGTACGTAGCAGTTAAACATAGCACTAATTAAAAAGCTGGTCTTTAAATTGAGCTTCAGTCAACTCTAGCCATGTCTTATAAGACACGCCCAAATCATTGCCTACCGCAACAACATCTTAAAGATGGCTCATTTCCATCTCACTTTTTTCTTTTCTGGGGCAGCTATTCCTACTCTTCAGTATCAGTGCTTACAATGTGAGCCCTGGCCTCACTCTAACGATGTTGAGTAGGGTTGGGGTGTAGAATTGGACCAAGACAATAAATTCTAGTCTAGCTAGCTTAGTAAAGTCTTCTTGCTAGATGAAGACAGCAACAGAAAACATCAGGATGTAATCCCATCTTGTTATTTCATGCAAAGACTCTGTGTTCTACGGAACCAGGAGGTACAGACATCTGTTTCATTATTAACAATTCATTGGAAGGTAGTAGAAAGGTTGTCAGGCCTTCGCAACAGCACAGCCTGTCTCTGAACCCATACGATGGAACACAGACCCTCCTTGGCAGTACAGACATTAGAACAAGCTGCTAAGCTAGAAACATGCCAAGGCCAGCAGTCGTCCTTGTTGACTATGTGGATATAACAAGCTAAGTAACAAGGTCAGGAGCAAAGTTCTCACCCTTACCCTCCCTCTAGGGAGCAAAAGAACTCAGGGGAAATTACTCCCACAGAGCCAGAAACTGCAGACTTCGGGAAGATACGTCTGGAATAAGCTAATAGTGCATGGGAAGTTGTTGTGTGAACTTGGTGTAAGCAAACCTAGAATTTGCCCATCTCTGAGGTTTTAGTACCGAGCACAATGCCTGGTAGTTGTTTTTTAAAAATCATGACTCTCTTCTACAGAGCAGAACCTCTTCCATGAGTTAAATGGCATCAGAGACCTGGTCACAGAGACAGGAAATTGAGGAGCTTTGAGGAAAGGTGGTAAGAGGATCTGAGCCGGAAAGGAGAATTAGATCCGACAGTTGCTCTATTTTTCTTAGTAGACTATAGCTCTGTATATGGCTTCATATTCTCAACAGCATACTATCTTGTAGAAATAAGAGACTGAGAGATGAAGGGAATTTAGCTGGTGTCTTATGCAGGGCCATGCAGATGTCAATGACACAATCAACAGAAGGATCCGGTGCCTGGATCCCTGGAAATGTTGATCAATAGACAGCTCCCTGCCTCAGCACCCTTCTCTTTTGGGAGCTGGATGTTACTATTCCCAAGATTACAGTCTTCCACAGTAAAGGAATAAGCATGTGGGGGTGGGGAGGGTGTATGTATGCTGGAGAAAGGGCAATGGGGTTTTCAGGCCCCTTAACACTTGCATGTAATGTACAGCTCCGCCTAAGTCATTCTCATGAAATGTTACACAGGTTTCCAAGTCCCACTCTCTCAAGAAAATAGGGGAATTTCGAGTCTTATTTAGTAATCATCTGGGCTTTGAGAATTGAGGATAAGCAGATTTAAGTTTAGTCTTTGCGCACTAAATTTACTACGGGAGCCTGGTAAGGCAATTTATGTAAGCAGGGCTTGGATTCCACATGAGCTGTGCTGATCTGTAGAAACACACACAGACCCAGCAGGACCTGTTTCACTGGTGGTTCTTATTGGCTCCCAGGGACTTGAATGTTTAAATCCCCACAAAAGTTCTGCCTCTTTCTTTCCAGGTATGAAGCACAACTCAAGACCTGGAATGCTGTCTTTAGAGTAAATGCAGGCAACTCGAGCAGAGCATTGCTTACTTTTAGGTCTGTCGGAAGTCCTAGGACATTCTTTTTAAAGGTTTAATAGGCTGACTTTCAGATCTTTGATGAAACAACTGTATATTTAAACATTATTTTATCCAAGGAACAAAAATCACACATATGGCAGTGAATGCCCTCACTTACTTCTCACCCACTTTTATGGATTGATTTGTTTTTTGTTTTGTTTTGTTTTGTTTTTTTTCAGTTTCTGGAGTTGTGAAGGAAAGGAAGAAAAAGAAAGAAAGAAAGAAAGAAAGAAAGAAAGAAAGAAAGAAAGAAAGAAAGAAAGAAAGAAAGGGAGAAAGAAAGGAAAGAGAAGAAAAGAAAAGCTCATGGAAGGCTACTCAGTTTGACATGCACAACTGCTTTCTTTGTTGTCTCAATATATTTGAACTCTTAAACAAACATAACTCATTAGGCTAGAATTGCACGTGGGTGGAAACTCCTCATGTTCTTAGAATTCCCAGGTTCTCGTAGTGGTAACTGGGTGGGATGTGCCAGCCCTCAGGGATACAGATGTGACATCAGGTAGTTCCAAAAGGCTTGTTTTCCATGTAGTTGCTCCAGTAAGGATGCTCAACAAACCTCAGAAATCAGCAATGGTGAAGACTCGCGTGGTCCTTACTAAGCTGCTGAGTGAGTCCATTGTTCCCTGTATGAGGTGTCTTTTTCTCTAAAGTTTTCCTTCTTGAAGGGCTCTAACTCTCCAGGGTCCCTAAGACTGGGGACAGGTCTGCTCTGGCAGCTGCTGAATAAGTTGAAGGTTAGGGGCTTCACATAGGTAAAGTTGGTCCAATTTAAAATTGCTGTGGTCTCTGCTATGTAGGAAAAAAAGTGTGGTGTCATGGAGAGAACAGGACCAAGAGGACTGTTGTCTGGAAATTCCTTTGTGAGCAAATGTGATTCATGGGGGAGACACATGGGCAACACAAGGCCCTGGGGAAATTTGAGTTCCAATCTTTGAAGGGTATTTAGTTTAATCCCCGCAGCCTGGTGTGGGTTACAGGTATCACATAAATAAAATCCACTTTTCTGAGACAGCAAACTATTGCTTAGGGTTTTGGTGTGTGTGTGTGTGTGTGTGTGTGTGTGTGTGTGTGTGTGTATGTGTGTTTACAGTGTCTATTTTAAAAATTTCTTACCCCACTAGCTTGGCCCTAGACTTTCTGAAAAATAAAAAGTTTTCTTTTTGCTTATAAAGCAGATTGGCTTTGTTTAGTAAGCAAAGGGATTTTTTTTTTTTTTTTTAAAGGAATTCCCACTGTTAGGCAAGATTTTATTTCATACATTTACTTTCTCAGGGAAAAACATGTTCTTCTGTTATTAATCTTCAAGAGTAAAAATGCCACATGTAATCAAGATTTTTCCAAATAACATGAGTTAGAGTTTTTCTTTTGCCTGTTGCGCAAGTTACAGTTGGCAAAGACGAACTCCAGAATGGGAGTTCCACTGGGTGACCTGCAGAGGGCGCTGGCAAGTGTAACACGAAAACAAACATTGACAGCCCCTTAGAGTCTAATTTTTGAAGGTTAAAAAAAAAAAAAAAAAAAAAAAAAAAAAAAAAAAAAAAAAAAAAAAGACAGCTTCTTCCTGAGGGGGGAAAAGAGACTTTCATTTCATGTATGACTACTTCACCTGGTCTATTTTTCTAGTCTAGCTCTGATTTCTTGGTTGTACAAAGTCAGAAACGTTTCTCAAGCTCTGAGAAGCAAGCAACCATAGCCACTTCGTTCATCACTGTACTGTGCACTGCTTGGTACATAGAGGCTGCTCAACTAGTGATAGCTATGCAAAGGCCAAGGGGACAAAAAGTAGAGATTACATCATAGGGCCAAAAGCACGGAAAAGCAATATGTAGGTGGTGAACGGCTTGATAAAAATCCTCCAGAGAGCAAAATGTATTACATATATCTTTACCAGTTCATAATTTGACTAATTTATTAATTAAATATTTACATGTAATACACATTTATTCACTGAGTGCTTAATGTTGCTGGACATTGATTTATGTACGTGTAGAGTATAGTATGCTACTGTACTATACTTTCCTATATTGGCAGGTAACCCTAAAATAGGAGCAAAGCAGACTAGAGGGATATCCATCCATATATATATATATATATATCCCACCATATATACACACACACACACACACACACATATATATATATATATATATATATATATATATATGGTGGGTTTTTCCATATATACATACACATATACATATGCACACATATGCATGTATGTATATATATACATATACATACATATATACACACACATATATACATATACGGAGAGAATATATAACACCACAACACTATTAGTAAAGATCATGACCCAAGGGGCACCATTTGTGTTCATTGGGTTCTTCCTTGTTCGCTGAAAACGCCAGCCCTTCTCCTGACACGTGGGTAAGGGGGCTGAGTGTTCCTGCTCATGTGGGTATTTCTGACTGGGACCTTAGGATGACTTCTGACCCACCTGAATCAGATGAGCTGCACTCTCTGGACTGCCAAATCGAAGGTCATGTCCGTTGATGGCCAACACTCGATCATTCTCTTCCAGCTGTCCGTGTCGGTCGGCAACACCACCATTCAGCACGTTGAAGATGAACACGCCGGGCTCATCCACCCTGCGCACCAGCTTTATGCCAAGCTGCTCCTCCGGGCTGCTTTTGTTGAGGATTACATGGAAGCTGTCATCCCGGGGTCCGTAGGAGTCCAGCGCCTGCGCATTGCTTCTGCTACGGAACTTCTGCTCCCGTAGCACCGTTAGCCGCAGCACCTGGCAGGGCTGCCGCAGGAGCCGCACGGCATAGTTATGAGGGACATTGCTGATGTCCATGCCATTGACCTGGGGGTGGGGCCATCGGAGAGTGAGTAAACCTACTGTAAGCCTTCTGAAAAGGTCCAGGCCAGCATGGGTTTGATCCTTAGCATCACAAGAATCAAATGTGTAAAAGTGCAAGCCCACAGAGTCAGCAGGATATTGTCCCCTGGCCTGCTCTGCCACTTCCTTTTATCCTGTATCCAAATAGGCTAATCTTCCACAGTAATTTTCTGGCCTCCATGACTCCACACTGCCGTCCTTCCCCTTAGTCCTTATCTCAGCCCTTACATCTATTTCCAGAATCCTGACTTTCATGTTGCCTGCCAATTTAATTTTTAGTGCATAGGGAAGGAAGAATGGAAGAAAAAGATGTAATTATAGGAAAGAAAACCCCCAGACATTTCCCATATCAAGCAGTGGTGGTGCATGCTTTCAATCCCAGCACTCAGGAGGCAGAGGCAGGCAGATCTCTTTCAGCTAGAGACCAGCCTGATCTACAGAATGAGTTCCAGGACAGCCAGCCAAGGCTATACAGAGAAACCCCTGTCTTGAAGAAAAAAAAAAAAAAGTCACTTCCCTGTTTTACTCAAATTTGCATTCTGAAAGCGTAATGCATGCAAAGCACAGGCCTAGCCATTGATCGGCACCTCAGCATCAGATGGTGATATCCAATGCCAGTCATACTTTATCTTACTGGGTGACCCATACTTTCAGATCTTCCATGTGGGGAGAGTGTGTGTGTCTGTGTGTATGTGTGTGTGTGTGTGTGTGTGTGTGTGAGAGAGAGAGAGAGAGAGAGAGAGAGAGAGAGAGAGAGAGAGAGAGAATATGTGCTTAATTGTGTGACTGTGTAGAGTATCTGTGAATGGGCCTGACCATGTGTAGGTAGGTGTGTTTGTTTGTTGTGGTATCTATGTCAATGAGCCTGATTGTGGATTCACATTATATTATCTATGTGAGTGTGTGTGTGCTCTTGCATGTTAGAGTATGAATGTGAGTGTGCCTGAATGTGTGTTTGCATGCTATAGTATCTGTGTGAGTGGGCCTGAGTGTGTGTGTGCGTGTGTTGTTGTTGTATGACATAATATGTGTGAGTGGGCCTGAATGTGTGTTGTTGTATGACATAGTATGTGTGAGTGGGCCCGAGCCCATGTGTGCTGTTGTATGATATAGCACCTGTGAGTTGGCGTGTGTGCATGTGAGGGTATCCTCCAGTGTGCCTGCGTGTGTATTTGTCGAGGTGTGTGTGACCTTGTGTGTAGGAATGCCAGGTACCAAATCAACACGGATGTCTGCAAGGCCCTTTGTCTGGGTTCTAACCATAAAGGGATGTATGAGGCTTGAATAATTCCAAACAAATTAATGCAAAAAGAACTCTCTAGGCTATTTACTGAAAGGCCAGCCACTCTATAGCACTCCTTAAATATCCCAGAGCTAGACTTCTCATTCAGGGGCGGGAGGTGGGGGGGCATGGTAATAATCTACCAGGACGGTTTCTGCGTCTGACCTTCTGGCTTTAATTATCCTGGTTCCACAGGCCTATCCTAAAGGCTGTAGCCCGCAGTGTTTGTCACCGCTCTGGAAGGAAACAGTTCCCAGCAGCTCTGCACTCTGCTTAAAGAAGAGGCCCCATAACAAGCATGATGCTTCTTCAATTTTTAGAGTTTGCTAAGATTTTTTTTTTTTGTACTTGAAGCCAATTGTTAGAGGCACATTGGTCTTATTTGAGGTCAACCAGCTCCTGCTACAACTCAGAGGTGGGATGTGGCTCCTTCAGTGAAGACAAAGCACCCCCTTGTCTAAATACAAGGGAACATTACCAGGAAGGTGGTGGGCAGAGTCTGCCATCCCATTATTCCCAGGGCCAAGAGAAGTCAGGGTCACCTGGCATTCCTTTTATCTGCAAGGGCCTCCAGCTCAGAGCCAACAAAGAGAATTTTCCTATGCAGCCCTCCCAGGCAGTAGTCCCCACGGGAGCAGGGAGAAAAGCCCCCCGCCCTCCAACACGCTGTGACTAGGGTCCTGATGGTTGTGGCCCACTAACCACGATGGGCCCTGCTTGTGCCACACCCCTGAGACCAGTGGGAACGTCAACATTTCTGCAGTAACTGGTTTCAATTATTTCTCCTCTTATTCCAATTAGTTTGCCAAACAAACAGCTCACGCTGAGACGGGGATTGTTGTCCCACTGCTGCCTGCAAAGGGTGGGATGGAAGTGTTATCTGAGTATCAGATAAGAAGTAGATGCGTAGGGAGGGAATTCTAGTCCTGCTGCCTCACATTTAACATCTGTCTGATAAACAGTCCCCCCCCCCCCACTCCCTTCCCTTCTGTCCAGAAAATTCTTCTGGAAAGTCTCTCTTCTCAACCATGCCTCAGAGGACAGTATGCCCAAGCCAGGTCATTCCACTCCTGCCTCCCTTGGAATGCCTCTGGGTCATGAGACTCCGGTGGCCATTTAAGCCACAGGAGATTTTCTGCAGAAGGTCATTTGAACACAATTAGATCAAATGCAACAGTTGCCATTAATCTGCTCTACAATTTTTTTGAGGGGGAGGGGTTCGAGACAGGGTTTCTCTGTGTAGCCCTGGCTGTCCTGGAACTCACTCTGTAGACCAGGCTGGCCTCGAACTAAGAAATCCGCCTGCCTCTGCCTCCCAAGTGCTGGGATGAAAGGTGTGCACCACCACCGCCCTGCTTTACAATTTAAGAAAGACTATATGCACCAGTCTTATTTTCTCCTAGTATTTCTTTTAAAATTAAAAAGATTCACAGACGGATCAAGAAGAAGAGAAGAGAAGAGTAAGTGGAAAAAGAAAAGAGCATCTATGGAAACAAAGTCGAGAGGAAAAGGACAGGGAAGACAGAAAAGGATACAATAGCAGAGAGAAGAGAGACACGATGATACAAAGAGAAGTTTATAAACAGAGAAATGGGGGAAGAATGAAAGATCCATCTCTGTTATACTAAGAGCTCTTCATTGAAGATTTACATAAATATAACTGTGGAAAGAGAGTATCTATCTTTTTTTTTTTTTTTTTTTTCCGAGACAGGGTTTCTCTGTGTAGCCCTGGCTGTCCTGGAACTCACTCTGTAGACCAGGCTGTCCTGGAACTCAGAAATCTGCCTGCCTTTGCCTCCTAAGTGCTGGGATTAGAGGCGTGTGCCACCGTGCCTGGCGAGAGTATCTATCTTTATTTCATTCTAATTACACTGTTTGTCATCTACCCGTCCACTTAGCTGCCCACCTACACATCCATTCATCCACACATTCATCCATCCACCCACCGATCCACCATCCATCTAAACATCCATTTACCTATCTACCATTATTGGCTCTGAAGGATTTCACTTATTTATACACCCATCCACTTATCCATCCCTCTCTCTGGCCAATCATCGATCTCTCCTTCAACCAATGCATCCAACCTTTAAGGACTTAGATTATGTGCCGTTCATAGCCTACAGCTCACGATCCTCTAGCCTACGGTTACAAGATCCCAGTTCACGGGCACCTTGAGAATGATGTCTCCTGGCAGCAGCCGTCCATCTCTGGCAATCACTCCATCACGGTAAATATGCTGGATGATGATGTGGACCAGCGGGGTCTCGCTGCCTCCCACAAGCCTTACGGAGAGGCTTTCGCTGGGATCCGCTCTATTGATCTTGATGCTTGTGATTTCACCGTCTGGAATCAGGTGAAACAACCTTGGGAAGACTGCAATGGACAGAAACAGTATTTGTTTCAGACATCTACTTCACGGGCAGCTCTAGCCACTCTCCATGCCGAGCTAAACGGTTGGCTGTTCCTTGTGTGGCACCACTCGCTTGCCTTGGTGCCAGCATACATTTCTCTGCTGGAATGTTTTTCATCCTGGACCGAAACCCAGTATTTCCTTCAAGGCATGCATGAAATAATCCAATTCCAATTCAACTCTCTCCCAATCTCTCTTTTTCCTTGCTGTGGCTAAACACATGATTCCTATAAGACCGTTCTCATGGCAGCCAGCCTTCTGTTACTGCTCTCTGTGTTCATCTCTCATATCACTATCTGGGCTCCCCAATCTGACAGCTGGCTTCACTAACAGGCTCATGTAGCTGTCTTAACCCGGCTGTTCCCAATGTTAATTCGACAGACTGCTTCAATTAATGTTTAAGCTACTCTGATTACATCGTGGAGGCAGCAATTTCTGGCCGTCCCATGGTTTTGGGCACAGATCTCTCTGCACACAGGAGCCTCCGGCTGATGCTTACTGCTTGAGTAGGAACAAACTAATGAACTGATGTCTTCAGGGAGTGAACTGTGATTTCATTACTTCCTTATCGAGGAACAAAAATAGAATCTGCTCTTCTGTCCTCTGAGGTCATTTCGGAAGATCTTGGAGACTCTGCTTTTCAGGCTACAGCAGCCATCAGCCCTCTAGCAGATACTGCTGTCAATCACAGCAGTCAAAAGACCTGGTTCACAGGCAGGAAGAGGCGAAGGTCATGGTCTTACAGGTGCCTTCTGAAGGCTTGTTCCTCGTCTATCTGGATCACTGACCTTAGTGCTAGAGTGAGAACCAAAGATCGAGTGAGCCACCGTTTCCTAACTTTAGGATTTGACCCGAGTCAGCTTTCCCCAGGAAACATTTCTTAGCTCCCTCTTTAATCCTTCCTGGCTGTGCCAGGTACAGAGTAGCTGTCTGGGTCACTCTATATCTGCACAATGAAAGACAGTCCTTTAGTCATATGTGTGTGTGTGTGTGTGCTGAGGAGCAAGATGGCCTCAGAGTCAGGTGAGGAACACCAGGCTTCTGAGGGCTGGCACACTCATGGCCTCACTAGTTCCCCAGGAGCTAGGTCCCCAGGTCAAAGTCCACAGGGACAGGCCCTAGGGACCAAGAACGCAGAAACACTGACTAGCACTGTTTTCCACTTCAGATGGAATAGAAGTATCTAGAAGGGACACCAACTACTGAGAACAAGCTATGCCTAGTCTAGCTGGGAAGTGGCTCCTTTTGTGTAGCTCGGACACTGAGGATGCAGAGGGAAGAGACGCTGGAGTCCAGCAGCTGCCTTCAGCAGCCTTCGTCTTTGGAGTCCTCATTAGTTCTGTCAGCTAGAAAGATACATTATGAGCCTGATTCTGCATACACCATTCCTTACGACTATTTTTAAAACCTATAACTACAATCCACTTGTTTAAATGAACTCAACTCTCTATGAAAAGTATGCAGAAAAATAAAGTTATTTGCCATTACTCTATGGCATAATTAGGGGGGTAACATAGTGGCTAGAGGAAGCCTGTGACATTGTAAATGTTGGTCTTGAACTCCATTCAGACTTAATTTCATGTCGGCAAGTGACTTCTGTGAGGCTGTGAGTAGCTGCCTCAATCTGTCAGTTCCTGGTGCTAACAGTTATGTGGGCGAGTGAGTTCAATTAATGCTTAAACCGCTCTGATTGCACTAAGTAGGCTTTACCACATGCGTGTGTCAGAACATGTATGGCATCATAAAGGAAATTTCTTGAAAAATCATTTTAAGCAAAGAAAGTTTTGGAAATAATGATCAAAGATGCTGATTCTCCCTCTTTCTTCCTCCCTCCCTTCCTCCCTTCTACCTATACAACAGACATGGTTCCCCTTCTACCTATACAACAGACATGGTTCTCCTTAAATGACTGGAGGATTTCTGATCCTGTGATTTGAAAGGACATTCCCAGTCTCATTCCCTTAAAGGATGTCCCTTAGAGCCAGACCAATGAGATCCTCATAGCTTTGAAGGGTTCAAAACATTTTTAAATTGTCAAAACTGTCCTAATCAGGACCTGAAAGAATTTGATCAAAATTCTTTGTCTAAAGATTATAGGATTTAAGAATATTCTTCTCGGGGCTGGAGAGATGGCTCAGCGGGTAAGAGCACTGACTGTTCTTCCGAAGCTCCTGAGTTCAAATCCCAGCAACCACATGGTGGCTCACAACCATCTGTAATGAGATCTGATGCCCTCTTCTGGTGTGTCTGATGACAGCTACAGTGTACTTACATATAATAATAATTTTTTTTTTAAAAAAAAGGATATTCTTCTCTGTACACTGAACTAAGACATTAAGATGCTTGCTTTCAGCCCTCGGACTGACAAAGGTGGATTCTTATCCCTGTCTCCAGGTGAAAAGTTAGATTGGCAGTGGGAAGGACATGGAGGGTGCAGTTTGGCCAGCAGCTGGGAGGCATTTGAAGCCACACAGGCACGTGAGGGATCGAGCACAATGGGCAAGTGGTGGGGGACAGCATAGCCAAGCCAGGAGTCTCAGATGCTGAGCATGAATTTTCCAAAGCATAATAAATAAAGCATCGGGGGCTTTACCCTTCAACCCCAAAGAGCGTTTTGGAAGGTGTTAAAAGAGCCAGAGGCATCAAGTTAAAATCCTGTGTGCTCTCTCTCTCTCTCTCTCTCTCTCTCTCTCTCTCTCTCTCTCTCTCTCTCTCTTCCTCTCTCTCCTCTCTGTCTGTCTCTGTCTGTCTGCCTCTCTCTCTCTTTCTCTCTCTCTCTCTCTCTCCTCTCTCTCTGTCTCTCTCTGTCTCTCTGTCTCTCTGTCTCTCTCTGTCTCTGTCTCTCTCTCTCTGAGTGTATGTATGTGCGTGTGGTTTTGTGTGCGCGTGACTTTGGACTACATACCTAACCTCTCTGGATCACTCTCCTCATCGCTTCTCATTCTTTTGACATAGGCATGACTCTTTAGAGCACTAGCTGGTACATGAAGGGCTGTTTTTATTCTTCATGTTATTGTTCTACCACATAGTTTCATACAAACCAGATGTACTGCACGCTTGCATGCCCAATACTCTTAAGAGGCAAATGTAGGAGGATCACTAAAAGTTTAAGGTCAGCCTGATCTACACAGTAAGTTCTAAGGCTAGCCGAGACTTCAAAGTGAGAGAGCCTGTCCCAAAAAACCCAAATGTTAATTTAACCTAAAGGCTTCAATATGAAATGAACAGGATGGCAGTAAAGTGTCCCCTCAGTTCCACCTATATTGGGACACATGCACCATACACATAC
The DNA here is from genome assembly GCA_019843815.1 of Montemys delectorum. Taxonomy (NCBI): domain Eukaryota; kingdom Metazoa; phylum Chordata; class Mammalia; order Rodentia; family Muridae; genus Montemys; species Montemys delectorum. The sequence goes on along the minus strand of JADRCD010185024.1, from coordinate 9,829 downwards.
ACTAAGATACGGCAGCTTTCTTTGTGTGGCCTCAAAGGTCAACATGGTCATTTGGAACAAGCTGGATGACCTCTATATGTCTCAGTCTATGTTCCTGAAAACAGGTGACAGTGGAACATCCTGAGAGCCACATCAGTGAGATGCCAGCAACCTTGAAATGTGCTGTGGTCATGGGGTGCATTAGAGGATTAAATGAGAAAAGGCATGTGGAACACTTAGAGCGCCGTGTGTGTGTGTGTGTGTGTGTGTGTGTGTGTGTGTGTGTGTGTACTAAGAATACTAGTCTAGCCGATGTGCCAGCCTCAGTCTAGGATGCTTTTCAAGGGCCTTCGAGATGGGTCAGAGACTCAAGGCACTTGCTGACCTGAATTCCAGTCTAGGTCCCTCATGGTGAAAGGAGAGAACCAACCCTCAAAAGCTATACTTTGACAGTCACATGAGTCACGTGCACTGTGACACATGAGTGCACACGTATGTGGGTATGCACAGATACTCCTACCCACACAGTATAAATAAGTTAGCCTAGAAAATCAAAACAATAGGCAAAACAAAGGAACTAACTTGCTATCAGTTTATATAGAACCCACAATGTCTGTGACGTTTTCTGTTTCAACAGAAACCTATGCACAGCGCCATGCACTGAAAACGAAATTAAATGCTTTTCACTCTCTAACTATATTCATTATTTTCATGTGTGTTGAGCCAGCACCTGGAGACCAGGAACAGACAAATTTTTCCTCAACCTGTGCAAAAACAAAAAACAAAACAAAACAAAAACAACAAAGAAGACAAGAGTCTCTGACTTGACTCAGGTGAGGAGGTCACTCAAGACCATATACCCTTGGAAAGACAGAGGCCACAGAGGATGGACATTGGTCAGGCTGCCATCACCCCTCAAGAGACTCTGGCAAACCAGTCTGTGGCCAAGCCTTGGAGTGGCTTGAGATTCCCTGTACCTTCGGGAACAGTGGCGTTCTCAGAGTTGTCCCTGCCCTGGTCAGCGTGGTTGGCAACAGCACTCCCGCTCTTCGTCCTCCGCAGAGCACTCAGAGCTCGGTTGATCTTCTTGAAAGATCGGCTTCTCATAGTAGAGCGCTCAAAGGGCCGTGCTGAGGAAAGAGACATCAATGGAGATGAGAGTCACAGGCTCACAGCCATCATCCTTCAGCCAAGAGTGCTGCTGCTGCGTGCCTGGAATCTCAGCACTCAGGAGCTTAGCCAGGAAGCTCAGGAGGCTGGAGACAGCCTGGGTGCAGAGGGAGGTGTTGTTTCAAAACAAGCAAAAAAAGAAATCTTTTAGGTATAAAACATATGAACTGGGTCAATAGGATAATAAGTCAGTGATGGCTTGCTTAATGATAACACTTTATTTACCTGTACTTCTAAAAACTTTATGTAGTGAAATAACATAGCTCACTTATAAAAAAATCTGTTCTCTTCCCTTGGGTCAGAGTGGCTAGAACATTACTGTCCAGAGAAGGCAGGGGAGGTCCCCTCTGCAGGAGCTGTAAATCACCAGGCCTCTCCTCATCCGCCATTACCAAGTCAGATTACATGGTCACTTAAAGTTTCATTTCCCTTTGGAGAACTGGACATTGAGTGGCAGCCAAAACTACCAGAACCATTTCCCCTTATAAAAAAAAAAAAAAAAAAAAAAAAAAAAAAAATTCTAAAAAAAAAAGACATTTCTAGAACTTTCCACCACGAGTATTCTACAGAGGGCAATCCCAGGGAAAACCAAGAGTCCATTCTCAGACACCCTCCCATCTGACTCACCCCTAGTCCGGTTGCTCCGGCCAGAGTCTGAGGAGTTGATTACTGGTTCACCTTCCTCCACTGAGGACATGTAGGCAGGGTTGTCCAGGCCAGGCTCCTCTGTCATTAAAGAGATGGTGGCGGCTGCAGAAACCTCTGGGGAGAGCGTCATTGCTGTGAGGCTGGCACAACCATCAGGACAGCCATCTTGTGAGCGCCTTTTCCTGTCCTTGGTCAGGCCATAGTGGGAGGCCCCTTTGCAGCTGGAACAAAGCCAGAGGGGAACTTAGGATGTTCAGTCAGGAGTTCCCTAATACATATGCTTGTTTCTGTCTACCCCTCCCCTTTCACACATAAGAGTTCAACATATGCTTGCAGCCAAATACATTAATGACTTGAGAAGTAATTTTTAAAATTGCCCATTACGTTCTCTTAGCACAAATCCAATGTTGACCAGTAGGAAATCAAATCTACCTGACTGGGGTTGAGGACGGGGGATTTCTTACATTTGGACTTAGCGACTGCTTTTTTCCTGGTCTTTATCTTGACTATGAAAACCCCTAATCACATTCTCACCCCTTTCTTTCGGCTTAGATCCCACAGCGTTGGACATAAACATGACAGGCTGCTCCCCGATGCCGTATGTAGCTGGCCATGGAAACAGAATCCCACTCGCCACAAAGCCACAAGGTTTACTCAGAGCTGCTATTCTCTAGGGGGTGGGCGTGATGGCTTCCACTCCTGTTGCTAGCTTGGTCTGGTAGCACCTTGCGTGCTCTTCAGGGGAATCAATGCCAGGGGCTCTCACACACCGGAAAATGTCACATCTCACAGCATTTGGGGGAGAAAAACATCTGTTTTTTTTTTTTTTTTCTTATTGACAACAGAAACCATTCTGTCCATTTCCTTGTCTCTATCCATTTTATTCACTGCACTTCCCCCCAACTCAAACCCTGTAAAGTAGATCATCATTGGTACATTAGGGAGAAGGAGGAATGAATGCCCAGGGCTCCGAAGACCAGCGTTTGAGGCGATCTGGATCCTTATTTTTTTTCACAAACATGTTTCCTCACCACTGGGCCAATCATTTCGGTTCACCGACAAAAGTTTGGTCAGAGACTGGTGATGATTTAACTAACTCACTGCACTGCTGGAGAGCGTCTCAGATGACACAGCCACTGTTCTAACAGAAATCATCCTAAAGAATTCCTTTGAGTGGCATTGGCCTAACACAGGTGTGCTGATTATGTTATTCTTCTCAATTTATCACACAGACCCTGGATGACATTTTCGTGGGGGTTGCCTCAGACCATCAGAAAAATGCAGATATGTACATTATGATTCATAACAGCAGCAAAATTACAATTGTGAAGTAGCAATAAAAATAATTTAGGGCTGGGGGGGGGGGTGACCACAACATGAGGAGCTGTTTTAAAGGGCCACAGCCTTAGGAAAGTTGAGGACCACTGCCGTATATGATTGAAGTCTTTATTTTCTATTTATTTACTGTTCTCTTTTACTCTTATTATTTGTGTGTGTGTGTGTGTGTGTGTGTGTGTGTGTGTGTGTATCATGCACACATATGTATAGGAGAAGCTCATATAGAAGATAGGGAACAACTTGTGGGAGTCAGGTCTCTCCTGCCACGTGGGTTCTAGGGATCAAACTCTATCCTCAAGCTTGTCAGCAAGTGCCCTTAACCACGGAGCCATCTCTCTGGTTCTCTTTTATCTTATTCTTTTTAAAGAAAGAGCATAGTAACCATATTGTGATGGAACTATTTAAAATAAACATTTATTTATTTATTTATTTATTTATTTAGGTTTTCTGAAACAGGGTCCAGGCTATGTGGCCCAGGCTGGCCTGGAACTAACAATCTTCCTGTCTCCGTCTCTTGAGTGATGCGGTTACGAGTGTAAGCCCCTGGACCCAACTGAACGCCCATTTGCAACCTTACTTGAGTGATGCTTTATGTCCTTGAAACCGACAGGAGCCACTATGAGCCTGCAGTTGATGGGTTTTAGACACATAGACCTGACTGAAGGGATCCTAGAGTTGGGATCAGAAGGCTTGCCCTAAATGTACTTAGCTGGGTGATCTGAAGTAATTAGAGCGAATGGCTAAAATTTATGCTCAAGGGGTTGGGGCAGATGACTCTAAGGTTAAGAGTTCTCACTGTTCTTATAGAGGACTTGTGCTTACTTTCCAGTACCTCCATCAGGTGGATCATAACTACCTACAAGTCCAGCTCCAGGGAATTCAACACCTTTCCTGACCTCTATGAACACCTGCACACATGTGGAGTTCTCGTCTACTTGGTCAATTATCATCAATCAATCAATCAATCAATCTCCATACTCTCTGTAAACAAATTCATATACCTCAGAAATAAATATAACAAACACTAAAAATTATCCATGCCTCTAAAAATGTCCACCCTATACATAGTTATTGGTTTAAAGTTTGTTGACATGAAGTTTTGCCAGGATCTTAGCCTTGCTACACACAGTCAGCTCTCAGGAAATGGAAGCCATTCTTTGCCTTCTCTCATTCTGAGACATTTCACTCCTCTCACATCCCCATCTCTGAGCTCAGTGTACTGGGGACTGCCTGAGCATGGCAGGCACCATCTGGGAACCTGCTAAAAAAGGGAAAATGAGTTTCTCTCCAATGGAGTGCCACTAGGTATATCAAACCCTTCCATGCAGGCGCCTGACCCAGGATCAGTTGGCCTACAGAACATCACCTGTTTTTGTGTGCTATTTGCTTTTGTTTTGTCTTATTGAGTTTTTGTTTATTTGTCTGTTTTGATTTTTTTCCCTTTTCTTTCTTCTTTTTCTTTGAGAGAGTAAGAACACAAAGTTGTATGGAGAAGGAAGTAAGGACAATCTCACAGGAGTTGGGAAAGGGAAAGAATATAATCAAAATATATTTATGAAGAATCTATTATGCTTAATCATTGGACTAAAAAGTTACTGAATATCCCCCCAAAAATCTAAAAAGACCTCCCCCAAACAAAACCAAGCAGCCAACCAACAACAAAAACCCAGTGCAGAGAGGTACAAATTTTGTTTTAAGGAAGGCAATAGCAATACCCAGAAGAATGTCTACAGTGTTGTTATTTTCTTCCAAGGGGGGGAAACCCAAATGCTTTATTGGTATTTATGTATGTATGTATGTATGTATGTATGTATTTATTTATTTTATGTATATCAGTGTTTAGCTCCCGTGTGTGTGTGTGTGTGTGTGTGTGTGTGTGTGTGTGTATGTGTGTGTGTATGTGTGTGCATCTGGAGTTACAGACAGTTCTGAACTTGCATGTGGGTGCTGGGAAGAGAACTCAGGTCCTCTCAAAGAACACCCAGTGCTCTTTAAGGCCGAGCCCTCTCTCCGGACCCCATATGCCCCAAGGGTTGGAGAGATGGCTCATTGTTAAGAGCACATACTGTTCTTGCAGAGGCCACTTTGTTCAGCTCCCACCATCCACGTTGTATAGCTCACACAAACCTTCTGAAATTCAATCTGCAGAGGGATCCGACTCCTTCGGTTTTCACGAACACTCCTTTTGGACTCAAGTGCACCCCCTCCTCCCCAACACCACACACACAGAGACACATACATATACACAATTTAGAAATAAAATAAATAAAGAAAAATGTTTTCTTTCATTAGAGAGACACTCCCCAGGGGACGAAAGCAATGGTACATTTTTCATGGAAAAGGATCGCCTATTCCACCCCGAACAACACAATCCTGGCCAGAGGGAGTTGCCAGGTTCACCTAAGTGCATTTTAAAGCCAATAGCGACTGGTGCGCACAACCCAGCCATATTTAATGGTGTTTGGGTTAATTTAACTGGAGGCACATGTAAAGATTCTCTTTTCTTGTCAGGAAACACAATACAATGCTCCTAACAATCCGTAGCATCCTAAATGTGATGAAATGTGGTGTTATTCTTAGTAGAAAGGGCCTGTGATTACACAACTTTACACCCTCATTTTCTAAAAGATGGACAGGCCAGGACAAGCCACAGCTTATACTTTTGAGCTGCCCAACACCTCCCCTGGGAAGCCTACCATCCCTTTTGAGTTGGTGAGGTTTTGTTGTTGTTGTTGTTTGATTTTTTGTTTGTTTGGTTGGTTGGGTTTTTTTTGTGTGTGTTTTTTGTTTGTTTGTTTTTTTCTCTCCTTGTCAGTTACTTTGGCTCAGAATGATTCTGCTCCAGATGAGAAAAGTCGTTGCAATGGGAAATTTAAAAATTGGAAGAAATACTGTGTGATGGAAAAAAATCGGAGCCGGGATGCATCGGAGAGCGCCAAAGCTGTAATTGGAGAGCGGAACGCTTCCCTGTGGGCCAGCAACATTTGGTCAACAGTGCATGGAAAGGAAGTTCACGACTTGTTAGTGGATTTGGAGACAGCCTCTCTGCAGGCAGGGGTGCCCTTGACCGAGCACTCGCTTGACCAGAGCACAGGTGTCTGGAATGGTTGCTATGGAAAGCTATGACTTTCTTTGGAGACATAGCCTGTCCCAGTGAGACAGCTGAATCTCATTCTGGTGTCTTTAGAGCCCCGACAAGGGTAAATTCCAAGACCATACCATTAAGACACACCACTACTGCCTCAGATTCCTGGGGCTCTAAAGACATATTTTTGAGTCCAGAAAAGGAACACGGTGTAAAATGAATGACTTCTCTCTCCTTGGCCTCTATTCCTGGCTGTAGTTATAATAGCTGGGGAGGTTGCAGAATCTACAATGCAGAAATATTCAGACTCATAAGCTTAAAAAAAAAAAAACCTCAGGATAACGATGACCCATTCTTTTATAATGTCGGCTTTCTTCTTCTTGGCTTAGCCTGAATCTGAGGCACAGAGTGATGGATGAAAGTAATGGCTTGTACTTACTAATTATCGCTTCTGCAGTGACTAATACTGGGGGCTCTTGATTTACAGGCACAAACGGGGGAAGTAAAGGAGGACGAGCTGATTAATGTTGGCTAGGGCAGGAAGATAGGATGCACCCTGGGCTGCATTCAAAGCAAGCAGGATTTATGCTCCCTTCAGTTACCATGAGCCTAAGCACTCTCAGGTGGTGATGGCCATGAACTTGAAGGATGGGAGTAAGGAACACAGAAAACCATTTTTTTTTCAACTCAAACCACAAACTTTGGATCCACTGTCTGCTGAAACAAGTATCTTGAGATCATTTTTCTTGGTACTGATGAAGTCAGGTCCTGAGTTCCTTCCCTGAAGCCAGCAGTGAGCTACAGATCAGTTGGCTTCTGAAAGCACCAGGTGCCCTGCAGTTTTGGGAGGAGGGGGATTTGAGTGTTCGTAAAGAAAAACGAAACCTCTTCCTAGAAAATTTCCAAGTCTTTGTCGTGAGTTGTTAAGGGGAGCCGGAGACGAGGCTCCAGATGGACCTCAGACATAATTTTGCAAAGGTCCTAAGGCGGGGGACCTCCACACAATTCAGCCTGCTGGGTGGTGCTAGCTCACCTGCAGAGAAGGGCTCCTTGCTGTCTGTGACCTGACCCACTTATGATAGCGGGTAAGCTGCCCACAAGAAAGTGAACCTTCATTCTCTCACCATTACCTGAACAACTATGAGACCCTCCTTTGAGCTGATCTCGTCACTGCCTCTCTCAGTTCATTTCTGATACAAGCGTGACTCAGCTCCTCACGTAGAATTCATTAACTGCCCAGTCTGCTCTCACTTTAACCCAGCCATTGAATGAGAGACAGCTTAGTGAAGCGAGGAGGAGAGGGAGGGATGGCGGAAAGCCAGGCAGGAACCAAGGTGTACGGTGTTGATTGAAGTGCAGACTCAGTTGCCATCTCAGAGCTTTGCTGAGGAGAGCTAGCCCAGTGCTGTCAGAAGCTAGCAATCTGGATACTAGACCCCACATCTGAATGTGAAATCTTTTGATTTTTTTTTTTTTTTAAATGTTGGCACCAAACCGTGCTTAAAAACACTGTGTGGTCCAAACAAAACACAAACACACATGCAGCATACGTCTCTCTCTCTCAAAGCAAAGCACATTCCAAGCTCTGTTAATAGAAAAACTGCAAGAGAGCAGGGCCTGTTTCCCTCTTTTCAGTCCTCCAAGAAGCAATATAAACCAGGTTGGGGGGGGGGGGTGGCACGCCCACACTTAATCCCTGGAGTTGGGAGGCAGAGGTAGGCAGATCTCTCAGTCTGAGGCCAACCTGGTCTACCAAGCAAGTTCTAGGACAGCCAGGGCTACACAGAAGTCTGTGTAACCTTCAGGAGCCCTTCCCTGTCTTAAAAATAACGAAAAGGATAAAGAAGAAATAGAAATGGCAGCAGCAGCGGCGGCAACATGACTCTACTGGTCCAAAAACATTTTTTATTGGGAGTTTTCTGCCCCATTCTTTCCCATCTAGCTCCCAAATAGGAGACACAGAAACTTGGTATTTTATTTTCAAGCTGTAAGCCTACCCTGGGCAGGTTCTGAGCTTTTCTAACTTATATCCCGGCCATATGTCCCTGCTGTTTGAATCTTGCCCATGCTGTTTCTGCTCCATCAGTCCAGCCTCAAGGTGGACTTCTTCTGGCTACAGGATCATGATCCATCTGACCTCATGCCCCCCCCCTCCATCTCGTGGTTTCTCTCAAGACCCCTCACTCAGTTCTCAAGTCTCACTTTTCTCTCTCTACTGCCTAATCACGGGCTCCAGCCCTTTATTAACCAGTAGCTTTAAACTGGAGAGCAAGGCTTACACAATGACACTCATCTGGATGGTGACCAGATATTGGGGCTCAGAAATTAGCATTTTTTATAAATAGCAACAGAACAACCCCCAAATCCTGGCATTCTGCTTTCTGCTACCTATGTGAAGTGTGAGGTGCATGCGTACAGAGAGGCAAGATAGGCACTTCAGAGTGCTCCCCTTTCAGCCACCCATCCCAGCCACTTTTCTGATCAAGTTGGAGGTAGAGAGTTAGTTCTCAGCTGTTCTTCTTTCAGAAGAACCAATAGTTTGCCTGAAACTGGAATTTACCTAGAAAGGACACATCCAATCCTATCATATATACCTATTATTTCTTCCATGCACAGGGAGTCAATGGTGGGGGGGGGATTCTGGAGAGAAGCCATTTCCCTGAGACCAGCAGGGTCTAGGCTTTTGCTGCTCCATCAACTCTAGAGCACAGGACAAGTGGCCCTGTGCCTTAGGTGGAGGCCTGGGGAACCAGCTAGGAGGCTCCAGAACAAAGCAGAGGCTGTCCCTTGTGGAGGCCACTAGGAAATAAGCTGCAGGGAGCCCCACAGTGCTCTCTGTCAGGCTACGGATGACTCTCTAGGACGAAGCATTGCTCCTATGTGTCCAGCCTTAACTCCCCTGAGGCTGCCACCCTGTCCCTGCTCACTCCCTCCCCCCATGGCTTTGTGCATGCACTAGCCCACTCTCCTCCCTCTGGTTTGCACTCTCTTGCCCTCTAATCCATCTTAACCGCATGGAAACATTTCCTTTTTTTATTCAGAAACTCATTGGGAAAATGTTCTCCTTTGCTATCGGGATGGAGTCAGAGACATTCCCAGACTTCCTGGGTCCATACTCCTCAAAAGGGGGCTGGCCAGTGGAAGCAATGTGACCTTCTTTAACTCTCCCAAGTGCTCTGAGACATCAGGTCTCATATATCGCCTCTTTGATAAAGATGGGGAAGGTCGAAGGAAGAAACCCCCCTGCCCGAGGTCACCAGTGAGAAGCGGGGCGGGGAGGGGGTCTGAATCCAGGCTATGACTTCCACGATTTCTTCTCTCACACAGCCTTGGCTGCAGCCAGCTCTCTCCAGCTTCCCTGAGCTCCAGACTCACTGATCAACCCACCCACTCCACATCCTCTCTTTGACATCTAATACATCCCCAGCATAACCCCCACATATCCTGATTCCACCCAGGAAGTCGGTCTTCTGGAACCCTTCACCTTGTGTTCAAAAGCTTCTTGTATGCATCTTATCTGTTAAGGCCAAACCCCTCACACTCATCCTCAGGCGCCTCGCTTTCCTTTTACGTCCCATGTACAGTCCAATCCAAAAAAAAAAAAAAAAA
>JADRCD010185023.1:0-11118 GCA_019843815.1 Montemys delectorum | reverse complement strand
TATTGCTATATACATATAAATGAATTTCTTCACCATCATTAGACATGCTTCTTCATGCAATAGATGGCAATTAACACAGAGGCCTACACCTGTACAATGTAAAGAGCCATGAATACTTGGAGAGCCTATATGAATGGGATGTCTTTATCATACCCCACCCCACAGGCTAGGGGAATTATGGAGATGACAGTGTGGAAAAATTGTAAAGGTAAGAGGTTATAGATGACATAAAAATTTATTTCCAAGACAGCATACAATAGAAACACATGTGAAATCACAGAGACCATCACAGCATGCACAAGACTAGGCAGCTCAAGTCAGACAAAATTCCCAAAATGAAGAAGATGGATATATTAAGAAAAAAAAGTCCTAATACTAGTCAAAATGTTATTTACACATGGTAACTTCTTGGAGAGGGAAAGTCATATTTCTGAAGTGGAGTGAGACAAGAAATATCACAGTCTAAAACTGGCTGCATGCTCAGCAGGGGTTAATCAACTTGGATAGATTCCACAGTTTTAGTGGCCTTTTCTTTCCCTTTTTAGTAAGTGAGGCAAAGAACACGATGTAGTATTGATAGTGAGAAACAGAGGATCTGGGAGGAGATAAGAGAATGGAAAGAATATGGTAAAAACACACTGTATGAAATTCACAAGTTAATTAAAAATATATATGTAGGCTGATGAAAAAGAAAACAAGCAGAATGTCCACAGCACATAGAGGGGTGTGGGGCATACAGTAAGAGCTGATGTCTCTTACTGGTGCTTCTACCTTATACAAAATAACTTGTAAAAAGCACCTTTAATGATTTAACCAGCATATAGCAATGACTTGAATTGGTCTTGGATTTTGTGCCCATTAGATCGTGTACAGTATAATGTAGATAGGTATCACAATTTTTTGCCTGATCTAAGAAAGCCATCAAATGCAATAATAAGTGGATAAATCAAGAATGGCATCTCTGTGCCATATATAATATTATAACCTGAGGATCTGAAGTGAAAATATGATAATCTTTATTGTGGAAAAATATATTTCTTAATGGTCCCACTTTTTCAGACTGATACAAGAGAAATTATGTTTCATTAAGCCTCTTGTAAGGAAAAGCACTAACCCAAAAGCAGTAGCCAAATATCTACACTAATGAAAAGAAATGATGGATGTTTGGAGTATGAGAGGTAGGTAGAAGAGAACTGTTTAGTGTCCAGTGCAAACTTGAAGAGGAAATCCTTCTAAATATCTCTTTGTGATGCTATCAAAAAAAGAGTGTGATCTTAAGGCAACCAAAATAGGTCCTGAAAATGGCAAATACAGGGATTTCCAGTTACCACAATGTTGCCACAATGAAGAGGACAGGTAAGATAGATAGTTATTCAATTTATTCTCCAAGACAAAAGCCAGTGGATTGAATGACACCACTCACGCCACATTCATTCATATTCTCTATCTTATGGCTCAGCCCTAAATATCATTTTCTTCTTTGGGTGTCATTGACCTCTAAAGATTCTCCTGAGATCCACCCATATTACGCCATGACGTCAGGAAAAGAGCATCCCAGAGTCTGTGTTCTCAAAGTTTCCAACCATAGTAATAGACAAAACAAGAACTAAAATATAATGACTAAGCCCAGACAAAGGATGGTAACTGAAACATCCAATTCTAAACTTAAAAGCTACAACACCACATAAGTTGTACAGGAAACACAACCAGGGAATCAAAACCATCCAGTTTATTGTGATCCTAAGCCTACAGGATGGCTATCTAACTTTCTTTGACAAGGTTCACAAATTCAACTTCCTGCTGTCCACAGAGGTAGCCTACAGCCATGCTAAAGGGACAATCAGATTATATCTCAGAAGATGCCTAAAGTCCCAGTGCCTAGAGGTCTAATTTAGTCACTAAGGCAGCCAATCAAAAGTAAGGAATGATTGTGGGGTTGGTCCAACCCTATACATATTTCAGATTTATAGCTGGGCCAGATTCTTGAACCTCACCATCCTCCGAAGAGTTGAATGTGTGGAGTGTTCTGAGGCAGTTGCGGTCATCACAGAAAGGTAAGCCCCTGCCAGTGAATGACCAAAGAGAAAGTGGGCTTGGATGGGTGCTTTCAGAGATTCCATGGGGAATCAAGCAGATCACAAAGAAGAAAAATATATCCTAAGTATCACCAGCCCTCCGTGTAGGTAGAATGGAGGTGGGTAGAGAAGTTGAAGAGAAAATCAAGTCCCTTCTGGGTCTATGTTTGTGTAGGGTTCTATGAGCTGAAAGACTGGTACTGTCCACAGAGTTGTAGCTGTTTTTTGGAAGACATCTCTTGCACTAACCCATAGAAATAACTGTTTTCAATTTACAGGTGCAGATGCAGTAGCATGTGATATGTCCCTATCAAGTTCTATGGGGAGTGTTGACTTAGAAATCCAGGAAGTACAGCATATAAAATTCCATTATTGATTTGCTATTTTACTCTTCTTTTTCTGTGGTTTTGGCTTCCTATTGATTTTTTTAAGTGTCATAGTTAGAGAGTGGGAATTTGGTTGTATAATCCAATGGATTAGATGAAAAGAACACAAAATGTTTCTTCCCACATTCTTTCTCGATGATATTTCACAAAGTTTTACTAAAGAAGAGAGGGTTAAAGACAAACCCACCACTAGCTATATAAGAAAAAGACATATGATGACATGTGGCTTCAGCTCTTGAAAGTTTAGTTCACCTTGAAATTAAAACCCAATACCACATGACAGAAGTGCTTGTTGGTAGAAAATATAAGTGATATTCTAAGACACTGATTCCTTACTGTGTGTGGAGATCTTTCTGAAACAAGATGTAGTACACATAAAGTGTACTGAGTACATGAATTTTGCGTACATGATTCTCATTTTTCCATGGGTCTAATAACCACTACTTGTGACTCAGCTCAAAGAAATCTTCATTGTTTTCTTTTGCAAAGTATTTGAAGGAATAAAACAAATTATTTTACTAAACATTGATGGCTTAATTTCTCAGGACAGTTTAAGAAGACATTGTTAAAGCACTGATGTATCCTCATTTCTCTTTCTTATGCAGCTTGAAACATGACTCCTGCTGTCTTCCTGGTCATTCTGTGCTTGGGAGTTGTGTTGAGTGCTTCAGCATTTGATCACAGTTTGGATGTCAATTGGGAAGAGTGGAAGATAAAATATGAAAAATCATACAGTCCGGTTGGTATCCAAGAAAATGTCCAGAGGGGCCCCAGGGTAAAAGTGTCTAGGCACATGAGGGATCATAGGCGCTGCACCAAAAACACCACCACCTATCAGAGATTTCATAATCAACATCATTCTAAGCACAGGATATTCAGACTCTCTTTTCTACAGTAAGTGAATGTGGAAACAAAGTACCCAGACATTGCTTCCTTGGCCTCTAATCACCTGCAACTAAAGTCCGCAAGGTCAGCTTGTGAGGAGTTTAAATTGAATGAACTGTCTTCCATCATATTCTCATCCAGGAGGAAGAAGTACTGAAGAGAGTGGTATGGGAAGAAAATGTGAAAAGGATTAAACTGCACAACATGGAGAATTCCCTGGGGAAGAATTCCTACACCATGGAAATAAATGACTTTGCTGACATGGTGAGTGTGACATGGATTGCTTCACACTGTGTTTTCTTGAATGCTTTGCATGAAGTATTTTCTTTAGTATACATTTTATTCTTTATTACATATTCTTTAATACTTAGTATACATTTATATACTTTTTCTTGAAGACTGATGAAGAGTTCAAAAATAGTCTAATCGGTGTTACATTGCCAGTTGACAACACAAGGAAAAATCTCTGGAAACGTGCACTTGGTAGTCTTTTTCCTAACTCTTGGTATTGGCGAGATGCATTGCCCAAATTTGTTGATTGGCGGAATGAAGGCTATGTGACTCGTGTAAGGAATCAGGTATGACAGTGTCACATGACTTTTTTCTTCTCCTTTTCCTCCTTTTCCTTCTTCCTCTTCTTCTTCACTATCATCACCTTCTTATTCATGTTCATGTTTATGGATGACCATATTTTCTTCTCCATTTAGCGAAGATGTAATTCTTGTTGGGCTTTTCCTGTGACTGGTGCCATAGAAGGACAAATGTTCAAGAAAACAGGCAAACTGATCCCACTGAGTGTACAGAACCTAGTGGACTGTTCTAGACCTCAAGGCAATAGAGGCTGTCATTGGGGTAATACATACAATGCCTTTCAGTATGTTTTGCACAATGGAGGTCTGGAGGCGGAGTCAACATATCCTTATGAAAAAAAAGTAAGTGGACTTCCTACATTGTCATTTCAGGTCAGCTTATAGTAAGTGGCAATTGTAGAGATAATACACTATCTTCAGAGCTCAGATTACATGGTAGAATCTCTTTGTACACTATCAATGTTGCCATGTATTGTTTGCTCAGATTTTCATGAGATAATATCAGTATAGCCTTTTTTCCTTTTGTGTACATGGAGAATATGGGAACAGTTGTACAGATACTTCTGAATTCTGTGGCACACAATTTTCTCATGATTAGGAAGACCTATTGGTTGTTATTGAAGAAAACAGAATATATTTTTAGTTCCTAATCATCCAGTAATATTTTACTTCCAGGGATTATTTTTTAGATCCTTACTTGAGTGTGTTCATTTGCAAAGTGCAGAGTGCTTCCAGAGTGCTGAGTCTTGCTTCCAGGTATTAGGTGGAAGTAACTGACTGTCTACTTCTTTATCTTTTAAAGGAAGGACCATGCAGGTATAATCCTAAGAATTCAGCTGCGAAAATCACAGCATTTGTGCCCCTCCCAGAAAGTGAAGATGTACTAATGGATGCTGTAGCAACTAAAGGGCCTGTTGCTACTGGAGTTCATGTTGTCTCTAGTAGTTTTAGGTTCTATCATGGAGGTTAGTATATTTCCTTGTAGATATGAAGAAAATAAATATATGACATCCCTATGCCATGACAAGTTCACAGACCACCACCTACATAAAACATATTGTGTGAATGTTTGAGTTTCTGGATTTTACTCATCCCCATGCAATATTTCTAAGTACTGAATTTCACCTGATATAAACATCCACATGAAAGTTAATATGTCATAATTAATAAAAATTTACTGGCTATCTAAATTTTCAACTCTTCTCACTTTGGTTGAAGTTTTATATATTTACAGAGACACAGTATCTGATATTAAATTGTAACAGAGCCTTTGAATTAAGTAATTTGTGTCCTGTAAGATTAGCTTGACATAATAGTCTAGTGATAAAAATATGAGATATCAAGAAGTCATCTTATATGCTTGTAGACCATTGTTATCAACAAATATCACTACTTTGAATTTCTTAACTTTTTGGTGAAGGCAAAATTGTATCCTTTGCATCTCATGTTGGTTTCCATTTTATCTCTCAGGTGTTTATCATGAGCCAAATTGTACCAGTACTGTGAATCACGCAGTTCTGGTGATTGGATATGGATTTGAAGGAAATGAAACAGATGGTAATAATTACTGGCTGATCAAGAACAGGTATAAATTGTCAAAATTTCTGTATTTAAAATTACCAGAGCTAGAGAGTTTTTTTTAGTGGTTAAGGGCCTGGGTGCCCTAACAGGAGATTCATGAAGAGATTGAATGTTGAACAAAGTGTATTCCTGTTTATTTCTCATGTACATGTGTGAGGTCATTTGCCTATCTGCATGTCTGTGGGAACATAAGTGTGTGCATGCAAGTGCACCTGTGTAGAGCTGTAATTTTAACATCAATACTTTTTTCAATCATTTAAAAACATCCATATTGAGGCTGTTTCTGGTTGATCTAGGAATTATTATTTACTCTAGCCAGCCAGCTTGCTACATGTAAACCCTGTGTCCATGTCTCAAAATCTTTTATTACAGGCACACTAAAATGTCAATTTGGCTTTTACGTGGCCCATGGAGTTGATCTCCACTCATTAAGCTATTAGCTACTCTACAACTCTAAGAACATACTGACAATATGCTATTGTGATATTTACATCCTTACAAAGGTTTCTAGAATATCAGTGTCATGTCAGTGCCATTACTTTTGTCAAACGTAAAACACGTTTTTAGTTCTGATTCACTTATGGGTAGAAATTCCCATTCTCAACTGTAGTTTTCATATCCTATTTGAGACACCTCATGATACTCAGGTGTAGACCTTTTGCTTCTCTGAAACTTCTGTTATGTAGGCCTCTTGTCAGTTATTGTAATATGTCTGTCATTTGTTATTAATTCAACTAAACAGAAAATATGATTTATTTCAGCTGGGGTAGACGATGGGGACTGAACGGATATATGAAGATTGCCAAAGACAGGAACAACCACTGTGCAATTGCTTCATTGGCCCAATACCCTATTGTGTGAGCATCCTGATGTTCACAAGAAAGCATGTAGCATGAGATTCGATTTCCAAAGGAGTACCATCCACTCCAGTAAACAGCTTTTGATGAGTTTGTTAAACTCGTGAGTCTCACACAATCCACATTGTAATGTGAATTCTAGGTGCTTTCGATATTTGACATGAGCACTGTAATTTTTGTTTTCACCAATGAAAGTTCATGTTTCCTAGAGTAACTTTATTTTCAGTTTTAATACTTGTGCAAATAAAATCCTTTATAAAAGAACAATTTAAGTATACTATCACCTTCTATATCTTTTTGTGCAGCTACATTTTGTGTTAGGAAATGAAATTCATCTTGAAGTTAGGATTGAGTGTTAGTCTATCATTCAGGTGGAGGATGGGTAGATTATCTGTGATAGATGTTATCCTTTATTGGCTGTTGTTTGACTACAAAGTTCTATATATCCTCCAGCAACCCTTCTCTAAAAGACTATGTGATAATTTCTGAATTGGGAATTTTTAGCTAACACAAATTCACCCAATATCAACTTGTGGCCCTTTGTGCAAAGAGAGGACATCATGTGCCACTGTTATGTGTTTAGCTGTAGCTCTCACTTCTCTATGATGACAACCGAGGATTAGGTTCCATTAGCTGAGCAATCCAACTACAGTAGACTCTGCTAAATGCATGAGAGCAGAAGCCCAGAGAAAGATTTTAAAATAGCATCTATACATGTTAAAGAGTCCCTTATAGGAGACATGATGGAATTACTGAAGACATAAAAAGCAAAGAAATTGTATAAAATTATTAAACACCTAAAAGTAGAAATAAAATCAATAGAGAATTCTCAAACTAAAGGAATTCTGAAATGAAAATTTTAAGTATTTGAACATGACCCTCAAAGGAAATCTCACCAATAAAAGATTAAGGAGGGAAGAAAAATCTTTTTTTAATTAAATTATTTTATTTGTTTACATTCCATAAGATTTCTAAGCAAAAATTAATGCAAGTACTCCCAAAATTATACTATAAAATAGAAGCAGAAAGAATATTGCCAGTTCAGTTTATGAGGTCATAATCATCCAGAATTATAAACCATATAAAAACTCAAGAAAGAAAAAAATGGTAGACCAATTTCCTTTGTGAACATAGAGGCAAAACACTTGCAAACCAAATCTAAGAATGAGATGCAGGGCTGTTCCAGCATATGTACATCAATAAATATGATTCACCATGTAAAGAAAAACCTAAGAGGCAAAAGCCATTTGTGATAAATGCTGAAAAGAACTTTATCAATAATACAAGACCTTTTTATTAAAGGACAAAGAGGATGAAGAAAAAGAAAGAAGAAAAAGAAGAATTAGAAGAAGAAGTAGGACTGGACAGATTATGGATGTAAATGGAAACCTATCAATATATATCACCTATATAAGGAAACTCAAAGAAAAAACCACACGATCATCTCACTAGATGCAGAAAAACCCTTTGACAATACACAAAGTATTGGAGAGAGCAGGAATTCAAGGTCCATACCTACATATAATAAAAGCAATATACAGCAAGCTAATAGCAAACATCAAACAAAATGGAGAGAAGAGGGACGGAGGGAGGGTTGTGGGAGACTATGACAAGAGAGGTGGGGCAATGACAGATACATAAAGTGAATAATAAAGATACAACATGAAATTTGCAGGTAGATGGAAATGGAAATGCAATTACACCCTTATTGTAGATTTTAGCTGTTAAAGAAGTTGATATTCAGGCTACTATCCATAGAAATAAAAGAGGGTAGTGTAGTGTAATGTACTGGGTTGGAGCTAGATATCCAGAGGAAGGGAAAAGGGAATTTGTAGCTATTGATGGGGTTGAGGGGACTGGAATAGACAGATCAAATCAGGAGAGAGATGAAGGGGACATGAATTAAATACAGAGACAAACAGTTAAAATTTAAAAAGTCTATTTGAGTGGCAGAGAGAAATTCTAATACTGTAGAATCTTCCTCAAATACATACATATATGAAAATCACGTAAATTGAAAAGAACACAACATGATGGAGACTAAACAACTTCATCCGTGTTGATATATTTTTCTGGTGGCTTTTTTTGGCCTCCTTTTCTTCTGTTTGTTTTGTTCTATTTCAATTTTTATTAATTATTTCATTTTTTACACTCCAGATTTTACTCGACCTCCCCATTCACCCTGCAAGTGTTCCACATTTCATACCTCTTCCCTGCCCCTTGTCTCTGCGAGGATATCCCCACCCCTCACCCCCAACCTCACCTAACATATAAACTCCCTGCGGCCTCTAGTCTCTTGACAGTTAGGTGCATCATCTCTGATTGAACACAAACTCAGCAGATTTTTGCTGTATATGTGTTGGAGGCCTCATATCAGCTGGTGTATACTGCTTGTTTGGGAATTTGAGAGTTTGAGAGTTCTCAGGAGTCTAGATTAATTGAAACTGCAGGTCCTCCTACAGGGTCTCCATCCCCCTCAGCTTCTTTCAGCCTTTCCCTAATTCAACCATAGGGGTCAGCAGATTCTGTAAATTGGTTGGGTGCGTATATCTGCATCTGACACTTTTAGCTGCTTGTTGGGTTTTCTGGAATATGGTCATGTTAGGTAACTTTTTGGGAGCGCTCCATAGCCTCAGTAATAGTGTCAGGCCTTTGGGATGTCCCCTTGACCTGCATCCCACTTTGGGCCTGTTGCTGGACCTTTTTTTCCTCAGGCTCCTCTCCCTTTCAATCCCTATAATTCTTTCAGAAAGAAACAATTATGGGACAGAGTTGTGACTGTGAGGTGGCCTCCCTCTCCCTCACTTGATGTTCTGTCTTCCTGCTAGATAAGGTCCCTCACCACACTGTCAGGTCTCTGGTGCATTCTGGAGGGTACCCCCAACTTCCTACTTCCAGAGGTTTCCTGTTTCCATTACTTCTGCTGTCCCTTAGGACTTCAGACATTTTCCCTCACCTAATACCAGATCAGGTTCCCTTTTTCCCTCAACACCCATCCACTTTCCCTCCCAGGTCTCTCCCTCCAAACCCACTTGCGATTGCTGTCTTCTCCTTCCCAAGTGGGACAGAAGCATCCTCACTTGGGTACTTCAGCTTGTTGACCTTTTTGAGTTCTGTGGACAGCATATTAGGTAGTCTATAGTGTGTGTGTGTGTGTGTGTGTGTGTGTGTGTGTGTGTTTAATATCTACTTCTTAATGAGTATATACTATGAATTTCCTTTTGGGTCTGAGTTACCTTACTCAGGATGATATTTTCTAGTTCCATCCATTTGCCTGAAAAATCTCAGTATGTCCTCGTACCTAATAGCTGAGTAGTATTACTTTGTGTAAATGAATGACATTTTCTGTATCCATTCTTCTGTTGTGTGAAATCTCAGTTATTTCCAGCAAATAAGATGACTATGAACATAGAAGAAGACATGCCCGTGTAGCATGGTAGGGCATCATCTGAGTATATTACCAAGAGAGATATAGCTGGAGGTTTAGGTAGATCTATTTCCAATTTTTTGAGGAACCTCCAGAATGATTTGCAGAGTGGTTATACCAGTTTACAATCCCACCAGCAACAGAGGAATATTCCACCTCCTCCACCTTGCCAACATGTGTTGTCACCTGGGGTTTTGATTTTAACCATTCTTATTGTTGTAGAATGAAGAATGTATAATGTATAATGTAGAATGTCAGAGTTGTTTGTATACTATCATATCATTTGCAAATAGTGATACCTTTCTTTCTTCTTTGCTAACTTGCATCTGTTTAATCTCTTTTTGTTGTCTTATTGTTTTATCTAGCACTTTGAGTATTATATTGAATCCATATGAGGAGACTGGGTACCCTTGTCTTGTTCCCAAATTTAGTGGGATTGCTTCAAATGTATTCAAAAATTTTAAACATTTTGTTAAATCTTTATGAATTTCACATCATCTTCATCTGTCCTGCTCTTCTTCGCATCCTGTCATATCTACCCTTCACCTTTTCAACCTCGCCATCCCAATAAAAAACACAAAACAGAACAAACTAAAAAGAACATGGTATAGAAAACATCTCATCATGGTATCTGTATTATGTCACAATTTGTCCCACAGTCTGTCCCTCTCTCTTCTCTTTCAAATGTTCATTGTAATGAGCCATTGGTCTGGCTCAAAATATCTGAGTTCTGTGATACCATCTGTATCACATCCTCAATAGGACTCCTCCCAATTATCCTATGGTTGCCCCATACCATGGAAATTCTGCAGCTTTGGATCATCAGGATTGACACTTTCACACATCTCAAACATTTGCTGATGATAGAGATTTTGAATGTGGGCTGATTGAGAAATACTGGATCTGGACCTGGATAGTAGCTGAGCTGGTCATGGCTCTGGCTTCCCCCTTATCTGCATCACCAGGGTAAGCTCTCTAGCACTGCTCTTGCCAGGTCATCCAATACCACTATCAGAAGGAAAGACAGTCAACTCTCCTAATCTCATGCCCTTGGGGTTGGCTCACCCACACTGCTACCAAGGTTAGCTCCACTCTGTTGCATGGTGGAGTGAAATGGCCTATTCTCCCAAGTGCTGTCATTAGTGAAAGGAGCCAGCACTTCCCAGTGACACAGGTATTAAGTGGTAGGTAATATTTCTGTATAGCTCCTGGTCATCAATATGGGACCCAGGTAGCAATCCTGACTAGAGGTATCCCCAAAATCCCTAGTGGCAATATAAACCTCAGTCCCCCTTAATAGAGGTCTGCTAGGGCTGA
>JADRCD010185018.1:0-10689 GCA_019843815.1 Montemys delectorum | reverse complement strand
AGTCACAATCCATGCCTGTTAGGAGACTAGGTACTTTATCCAAAGACCTATCTCAGTTCTTTTACTGCAGATGCTAATATTAGTTGTGCTAATCACTGGAAGAGAATACCAGTGGAAGTTTCTTTCACTCTGTACAAGCCTCCTATAGATACCACAGACCTGCCCTTCTTTCCTGCCTCAACCCTGCTTTTCAGCAGCCACTTGAGCAGAAAGTCCCTGCTCAACCACATGTCATGCCTGAAAGGACACAAAGTAACTTTCCCTAGATCTACCTCAAGATTTCTTATCCAAGATTCAATTTTCACAGTTTTGTCCAACACTGTACTGAATCAGAGGAATCTTAACCTCTCTCCTGACTACATCTCCTTGGGTATTGCTAAGGTCATCTCTTCCTGCCTGCCACACCTCCCAGGTTTTAACATTACCAAGCATCCCCTCTTGAGCCTACTCAACAAACAGGTCAGTAAAAGAGGCAACAGACAACAAACACACTCTGTAAATCCAGATATGAAACAGAAACCCGGGAACAAAACTCCCACACAAACATTACCTCAACCAATAATTAGCTCATATCCAGATGGCTACACACTAGCAAGGGATCTTAGTGAATAACAGGCAGGAAATTAAGTCCCAACAAAATCCAAGCTACCTATCACAACAGGTGAAATTAAAACATAATGCTAATCCTAACCTTGATATGGTGCAAAAGAGTTTGTTTGGAGGAAGGAAAAGGAGTGAGAACATGGAGAAGGGAAGGAGGTACACAAGAGGACCTACAGATGGACAGACAAGTAAGAAGCTGAGAGAGAGCCACAAGGGTAGAGAACGAGAATGGAGGATGGGCATGTGCACAGAGCAGAGACAGGGAACAAAACAAAGAGCAGCTGTAGCTGGTGGTCCCTGTAGATAAAGCACACCTTGCAGCAGCAGCAATGAAAAAGGCAGGAAATGACTTATGTAATTGCTCTAAAACTATACTAAATATCACAGGCAGCTTAACCTCCCTCCTGACTGTCTATGTCTTCTTGTGGCTTGCTAAGATCATCAATTCCTGCTGGCCTCTTCTCACAGCTTTTAACATTACCAAGCATCTCAGCTTGAGCATACCCATCAAACTGGTCAGTAAAAGAGGCAAGAGTCAGCCAACATTCTCTGTAAATCCAAACATCAAACAGGAACCAAGGAACTAAACTCCCACCCATACAAGACAAACCCAGAAACCACTACCTATTCCAATAATCACCTCAAACCCAGGTAGCTACAAACCAGAATAGGAGCATAGTGAATAACAGGCAGAAAATAAGTCCCCAGAAATACAAGCTATCTATCACAGCAGGTCCTGAGAAATTAAAACATGCAACAGATATTGTGAAAAAAGAGGTTGTTTGGAGGAAAGAAAAGGAGTGAGAACCTATGGAAGGGATAGAGTTACACAAGAAGAAATGCAGACTGGCACATAGACAGGGAGGAGAGAGAGGAGAGAGAGAGAGAGAGAGAGAGAGAGAGAGAGAGAGAGAGAGAGACAGAGACAGAGAGAGAGACAGAGAGAGAGACATAGAGAGAGACAGAGAGAAAGAGACAGAGAGACATAGAGACAGAGACAGACAGACAGACAGACAGACAGACAGACAGACAGACAGATAGACAAAGGTAGGGAAATAGATTAGAGATGGGGCATGTGCAGATAACAGAGGCAGGAAATAAAATAGAGAGCTGATGTAGCTGGTGGTCCATGTATACAAAGTATACCTTGTAACAGCAGCAGGTGATGGAGGCAGGTAACGACTTGTGTAGTTGCTAAATCCCTAATAGCAGACCATTGAAATGTACACTAACCACTACAGGGGAAAGAGTCACACACAGAACTGGAAAAGAAAAGAGAATCTCAGGCATTAAAGATGAATAGAAAAAATGTATACATTGATACCTGAACAAAATGTGGATTCTAAAAGTTTCCTGCCACTAATCCAGGAACTCTGAAAAACAAAAATACTACAAATGATTGGAATAGAAAAACATAAACTCAAAGTCTAAACATATTTTCAATAAGATCTAGAGTGAAATTTTTCCTAAACTAAAGAAGAAGATTCCTTTTAAAGTACAAGAAGCATCCAGATTGGTGGGGGGAAAAGCCTCTATGCCACAAAATAATCAAAACACTAAAGATATAAAGTAAAGAAATAGAAAAAACTCCAACAGAAAAAAATTAACAAAAACAAGTAACATTTCAAAACAGACCTATTAGTTCTTTACCAGTTTTCTAATGTATTGTATAAAAGACAAAAGTGGACACATGTGATGTAGATTCAAAGGAACCATCCATGATGTTTCTCCAAGCAAGCCGGTGCTCCAAATATCTTGGGCAGATTCAGAATCAGCCATGATAGTGAAGTTACTCAGAAGTCATCACCTGATCTAACACGTGAGGAGCACCACGCAGACCTCACAGTGCTCACATCTGGCTGATGCTTCCCATCCCTTCCCAAAGAGGACCCACCACCCCAGCTCTGAATGCTCAGACACCTGCCTCCACCCACTGTAGTCTGGGACACAATGCTCACCATATCTTGATTTCAGAGATTACTTGAGGTCCAATCACAGAACCCAGCAGCAAAGCTCAGAGCAGGACACCACGAACCGTTCAAGCCTGTTCAACCACAGCTAATTTGGAGAAAGCCACCCTGAAGATCCTGTCTCCTTGTCTGACTGGCAGGTCCACCTGGAGGCCTTGATTGGCCAAGTAGTCTTACCCCTCCTCAAGGTTAAATTGTGCTTCCTGTCTAGGGCCAGGCCTTTTCAAGATCTCAAGAGTGGTTTGCACCTCATTAGCATTTGTGCCTGATGTCCAAGAGGAATCTCACCCAGCCCTGCCCTGAGGCAGAATCCACCATTCCAGCTCAGACTAGTCAGCTGCCTGCTCCTCCCCTCTGAGAGCACTGATCCTACAAGTACCAGGACTACCTAAAGGGAAGGAAGCACAGGCTACCCAGGCTTCACTTGCAGTCATCCACCTTCCTCACACACATCACTCACAGTCATCCCCCGGCCTGATGCACTTCACTTCCATTTTTTTTCTAAAGGTCCCTCATTTCTGCCCCAACTCCTGTGAACTGGGGTTAAAACCATGGGCACTAAGTATTATTAAACAGTACTGATTAATCAGACCAGGTGTATGTCTACATTAAACAAAGATTCTACAAATTATTATTCCTATCAATATCTTTTTAAATTAAATAAGAGTGCAAGAGAAGCATTCCCTGAAGAGCAGTGCTCATGATAAAAACTACAATGGCAAGGAGGATAAAAATAAACACTTTTATGGAACATAACAATTAAAATAACAATTGTTTATTAAGAAAAATTAATGGGTGTTCAGTCTGCTGCATGTCCTTGCACCACATGCATATAATTCATACAGAGGCTAGAAGCAGGCATCAGATTCCACCAGAATTTGAGTGAAAGAGGTTTGTAACTGTCATATGAGTACGCTGAGACCCTCAATGAATATATTTAACAGAAAACACATTTCCAGTCTGGAATACACTTGACTTCTGTCCTTCCAACCAGATGTGCTGGATCACTCCTAATAAAAAGAGAAATACCTGGAGACCTGTAGTGACAGGTACATGAGGTAGGCATGCTAATTGTCTCAGACTGCCACACATTCATGCAGTATAAGGGTCCTGTGAGGTCAGAAACCAGCCATAGGATTCATGATTGTCAGTTTGCAAAACATTTGTTATCTCTCATTTAAGATAATAATGCAGATTAGGCTCATCAGGTCACAAAGTCAATTGAGAAGACTCTTGTTGTAAAAATGGGTAAGAGAAATGTGAAAGTCTGACTGGGAAGGCAATGCTGGGAGGAACCTTACTACTAGCTGGAGTGGACAGAGCCTGCTTCAGTTTCCACATACGTCTGCTGGAGAGGGTGTCTCTGCAAGGATAAGAATAGAAAGGATTATGTAGTACTGCTGTTGATGTCAGAGCATGTTGAAGAAGAGTTTCTTCCAGTGATTTGTTCTTGTAAAGATCCCAAGAAGGAATCTGATTAGTCAGAGAGACAGTGAATCAGAGAGCTAATGTGTGAGAAAAGACATTTTGTAGGTCTCCAGACTGGCACTGTAAAATCAAGGATAAAAAGAATCTACAGTTACCTGATCTTCATGTTGGTTGGGGTGCCAAGTCTTGGACTGCAAAACCTATGTCATCTGCTTTTCCTTTCCTGCCTTAATCTGGAATCTATCTGATGTCCTCATAGAATTATATTAATCCAGATCTGTAACAGGGAAAGTTGAATACTAGCAAGTGATCTTCCTGAGATGGACTGCTTCTGATTATTATATAATCTGTGAAAGATTCACTTTTATTAGGCAAGGCTATTGGAGAATTCATTTTTGGAAAGATTTCTATTACTAATATGCTTTTCCTGTTATCATTAAGCACGTATTACAATCTCTAAGTAAGAGAATACCCCTCTGTATAATATCTAAGCAGATCTACAAAGATGTACTGTCTTGTAGTGATGCTCTATAGACAAATAGATAACTTCTTAAGTCTTTTTTAAAATATTTATTTATTATAATAAATAAGAACATTGTAGCTGTCTTTAGACACACCAGAAAAGGGCATCAGATCCAATATGTGGAGAGCCAATATGTGGGCCTCCAGCCTGGCAATGTAAAATCAAGGATAAAAATAATCTACTGTTACCTGATCTTCATGTTTGTGGGGGTACCAGCTCATGGTCTGCAAAACCTATGTCATCTGCTTTTCCTTTCCTCCCTTAATCTGGAATCTCTCTATCTTATGTCCTCATAGAAGTATATTATTACAGGTCCATAACAGGACAAGTTGAATACTTACAAGTAATCTTCCTGAGATGAACTGCTTCTGATTATTATATAATCTGTGACAGATTCACTCTTATTTGGCAAGGCCATTGGAGAATTCATTTTTTAGAAAGATTTCTGCCACTAATATGCTTTTCTTGTTTTATTAACACATATTACAGTCTAAATAATAGAATACCCCTTTGGAGAAGATCTAGGCAGATCTACAAAGATGTACTGTCTTGTAGTGATGCTATACAGACAGATAGATGACTTCTTAAGGCTTAATGATGATCTTTAAGTATTTCTAAAATTACATCAGAAATTTAGGCTCTTCTATATTGGGACTGCTATTATTTCCTTTTCTGATAGTCAAAACTTCAATGAAAACTTTGCCAGTCTCCCAAGTGTCACCAGTTAATTGCTCTTAGATGATAACCACACTTTCTCCTACTCAG
The DNA here is from genome assembly GCA_019843815.1 of Montemys delectorum. Taxonomy (NCBI): domain Eukaryota; kingdom Metazoa; phylum Chordata; class Mammalia; order Rodentia; family Muridae; genus Montemys; species Montemys delectorum. Next base: position 5,400 of record JADRCD010185018.1, on the reverse strand, counting down.
AGCACATTCCAAGAGGTGGTAAAACAATTAAACAAAGGTCATAAAAAGGGAACTAAGGTCCCACACAGAAGATATAATATTAACTGGGTTTTCAATACAAAACTTCACTAATAACTACAATTTTAAACCATCAGTAAAGCTGTGGAGATATGACAGGTGATGAATTTTAGCCAGATAATTACTTCTAATGAATATACATGTAAACATTCTCTGTTGTAAACTTCTATTTCAATTTTTGATTTGATTTTCTGTGTCAACTTGTTATAAACACTTTAATATGTGATTATGTATTCTGAAAGATGTTTAAATGCTGAGGACAAAGAGAAGTGGCAGAACTGAGCTCAGGAGAACTGAGCTGACCAGAACTGAGCTGGGAAGTATTGAGCTGAGAGAAACTGAACTGAGGAGAAGTTTATTAGACAGAACAATTTTTAGACTGAACTGAACCAAACAAGAATTTAGAAGGATAAGCATAGCATTTGGATTAGAGACATTGAAATTAAGAGCTTTATTGTGCACCAGAGGAGGAGTAGGGAGCAAGTTTTGAAGGAGAATGCAGAGTGAAATAATTTAGAAACTATAGATAACATAAAAACCTAAGAATGCTTGGGAGGCAGAGGCAGGTGGATTTCTGAGTTTGAGACTAGCATAGTCTACAGAGTGAGTTCCAGGAAAACTAGGGCTCCACAGAGAAATCCTGTCTGGAAAAACTAAAAAAAAAAAATCTAAGAGAGCAGTGGGTAGAATGTAAAGGGAAAAAGGAAAAAGAAGCTGCAGAGAGCAGAAGGAGAAGTTAAGTTTCTCCTTACAATGGGACAGAACAAGTCCTTTCTTAATAACAACACAGACTTCAGTCTTATTAACAGGAACAATGCCTTTTTGTTACAAACTTGTTTTTAATTCATTAAGCATTACAACGGCAGAAGCCTTTTCTTTCTCTATGCAAAAACAGAAAAAAAAATGGAGCTCATTTTTTATCCAGAATGAGTTAATTCTTTCTGCATGAATGCTTGGTATTTTGTTCCATATACACATGTAACTATGGATATGTGTGTGGAAGTATGTAATTGTGAGAATGCATGCAAGCTATGCCCAACTTATTTGAATGGAAATGCATGAAAGTGAATGCATGACTGATAAATCTACATAAGAACTTATGTGAGATAATTCATATTTGCTTGTGCAAAAGTTTTTCCTTCTGTGACAATTATTCCCTTCTCTTCTTTATATAGAAGTTTCTTGCTCCAAACTTCCCACTAGCCCCACAAGCAAGAAGCATCTGGACAAATGTGAAAAGGCTCTAGCAATAAATTCTTTACTTAATATCCTGCTATGTTAGGATAAGGCGCTAGGTGGTAGAGTCTTCATGTTCTGGCCTCAGAGGAACACGGAAAGCAAGTCAACTACAGTAGCATACTAACTTATTAGTCTTAGATAAGTAACTCTTTTTTCTAGTAATACAGCAATCCTAAATAATACGTAAGACTAAGTCTTACCCCATATCTCACAAGACCAAGTCTTACCCTGGATCAAAGCTCTTTCCCCTGTGCTGCCTCCAGAAGAACCAACAAGAAAGAAGACCCCCACTGGGGCTGCCACCCTGGCAATACTATCTGCATCTAAATTGAGATGTTTAAAATTTTTCCAATTGACTTTCTTTTCCAACAGCTATAGAAGACCAAAATGAAAGCATACCCTGAACAAAAGGTTAAGGAAATGTGTCCATTTTGATTTTGTAACTGAACTGAGATGGTTGTGAGGTCCAAACTGCTCTAAAAGTATTCTGTACTTGTCTAGTATATTAGTCAGAGTCTTATAGAATAACAAGATAATACAATGAATTTCTCTATATATACAGGGTATTGTTTAGAATGACTGAGAGGCTGTGGTGGTTCGGCTAATTCAACAATAACTAGCTATAAAGGCAAAATTCAAGGATCCAATTGTTTCTCAGACCACAAAGCCAGATATGTCAGCTTATCTGTAGAATAAATTGAAATTCTGAAGAAGCTGGCTTTTTTTTTTTCTTTTTTTGAAGGGGGTGTCAAGACAAGGATTCTCTGTGTATCTGGCTGTCCTGGAACTCACTCTGTAGACCAGGCTGGCCTCAAACTCAGAAATCCGCCTGCCTCTGCCTCCCAAGTGCTAGGATTACAGGTGTGTGCTACCACCGCTTGGCAGAAGCTGGCTCTTAGGCCGGTGAAGGAATGGACTTGCTATCAAGGTGAGAGCAAGCAGCTAAAGAGCGGAAGCCTACTTCTTCTGTGTCATTTTATAGGCTTGCAGTACAAGTCATATCACAGATTAGAGGAGGGGTCTTTCAGCTCAAATATCTGTAATAAAGCAGTGGCTTCCACTATCCACATCCACATTAAAGGCATGTGTACACAATTATCTGTAGAAACTCAACGTTAACAAAATATAACAAGAAGACTCACATCACATATAATCCTCATTTCTGCAATTAGCCATGTGGCCTTTGCTTATATATATATTTACTCTCACCTGGTACCAATTCTGTGTTTCCCTCCACCTTGGTAATAACTTCAGCAGATCTGACACTTTTCTTGGAGGAATGATTCATAACTTCATTTCTGATTGGTCTGTGTGCTTTGTCATCCTGTTTGGATAAAGCTGTTCTAGGTTCCCATTGCCATTAACTGCTGCCTCCACCCCACCCCATCCCCACCCCCACCCCTGCTTCAGCTAAATCAAGGACTCTGGCAGCCTGTGCCTAGAGGTGTCCACCTGCAGGGCTAAACAATGGCCCTCTACACACTGAGAGTTTGTCTTTAAAGAGGAGTTGCCTTAAAGTCATGCTTACTTGGAAACAAGCCTACCTGCCTGGGGATTTTGAGTTGCTAGAGATTTGGAGTCTAATGTCTGCTATAGTATTTACATTATGCAAATATCTTGTACCTGGAGATTCTGTTTCATTTTTTCCCTCTGCCTATATATTCTCAAAATATTTCTAAGGAAAGTGAAGCCTTGACAAGAATGCTACTTGGCTTCCATTCCTTTGTTTCTCAACCTCTGTATTTTCCAGGTCCTTTTAAATCTCTGCCTGATGGAACCCAGGTCTGTGGAGCTGTGGGACGGCTCCACTCAATTAACCACAAGACATAATATTATGAGGAGATATCATGAAGCACTAGTTCTCAAGCTGTGAGTTACAACCCAGGGGGTATCTAAAAACCCTTTCACAAAGGTTGCCTAAGATCTTCTATATATCAAATATTGATATTGCAATTTATCACGAGTGCAATATTACAACTAGGAAGTAGTAACAAAATTAAATTTATGTTTGGGTGTCACCAAAACATGAGGAACTCTATTCCAAGTGTCCCAGCATTAGGAATGTTAAGAACCACCACAAAAATATCTGCGAACTAGACATGAGCATTTGTAACTTTAGATAGAGAAGATATATTTACTGATGAACCTTTTATTTGAATAAGGAAAGTAATAAATGGAAAAATCTAGCCATTTCATTGTAAAATTCATCAATTATGTTAAGAGAGTGGGAGACAGATACCTGATCAACAGCCCCACAATCACTCAAAATAGAATCCAAAGAAAGCTCCCAAACCAACCAACAAATTGGTATTATTTAAAATGAATAAGGAAAAGGTGTCCACTGGTTGATCTCATTATAGCATTTAATTAAAAAAAAATTGTCTGCTGGTGGAATTCTTTTGTTCTACACTTGTTAAAACAAAAGGTCACCTCTTAGCAGTTACAAGTATTTTAATAAACAAAACAACTGGTCAACCTCCTTTGAGGGGGGTGGTAACAGGCAAAAATGTAGAAAGAAATGGAAAGGAAAGGAAAGAAAAGGAAAGGAAAGGAAAGGAAAAAAACAGGCAGACTTAGGAAGTAGTGTTGATATAATAAAAGATAAATATAATTAGTCACCCTAGAACTCCTCTAATGTGACTCGATTTCTAGACTAGGCTAGCTGCAAACTCACAATGATGCACCTCCCTCTCCCCCAGCCCTTTCTGGCAAAAGCTAGGATCATAAAAATATGAAAAAGTTAGCTGATCATAGTGCTGTACAACTTTAATCCCAGCATTTGAAAAGCAGTGGTAGGCTCTTACAGCTTTGAGGTCATCCTGCTCTACAAAGTGTCTTCAAGGCAGCCAGGGCTGGTTACACTAAGAAACCAAGTTAAAAAAAAAAAAAAACACAAGAGAAAACAAAAAGAGGAAAGAAAAGAAAAAAAGAATGAAAGAAAATAGAAAAGAGAGAAAATAAAATTAAAGAGTAACAGGCAGACTTAGGAGGTAGTGTTGCTCTGTGTAGGCAGGCGGGCAAACTTGTTTGCTTGCTTGGTTCATTATTTGATTTTGTTTTGTTTTGTTTTGCTTTGTGTTTTATTTTGTTTTGTTTTCTTTTTCTGGAAGTGTGGCCTAGGGCCTACACAAGGCCATGCACAAGAAATAAATAAGTAAGGATCTCTGAAGCACAAATCGGCAGTGGACCCTAGCTTGGCTATGGAGATACACACAGACACACACACACACACACACACACACACACACACACACACACTCACAGAGACATGCATGAACACATAAGGACACACAGACACACACGGATAGCAGATCTGACTCCTTCATCTGACTTCTGAATGCCTAAGACACACACAGTACTCAAAGATATAATGGCAGATAAGCAGGCAGGCAGCCCGGAAACACCCCCACCATCACTTTATCCTACCCAACACACACACACACACACACACACACACTAATAAAATAATAAAAAGTCACCCATTAAGACACTCACACCCCTGCAAACAGCAAACAAGAAAACAAAAATGATAGAACTCATAGTTCTTCACTGAATTTCCTACAAATAATTATACGTTCACTGCCGTTCTGCATTCGTCTTCCAGAAACATGAACTGCACCAGTTTAAACTGCAACATTAATCAAACTTTACTAAGCCAGGTGGTGGTGGCCCACACCTTTCATTCCAGCACTTGGGAGGCAGAGGTAGGAGGATTTCTGATTTCAAGGCTAGCCTGGTCTACAGAGTGAGTTCCAGGACAGCCAGGGCTACAGAGAGAAACCCTGTCTCGAAAAACAAAAACAAAAACAAAAAATAACCAAAGCCAACAACTAAAAACAAAACAAAACAAAAAAAACTTTACTAAAATGGAAATGCACATTTAAACAGTTACAAATGGACAGATGGAAATACTAGTAATAAAAACGTGGATCCTAAATAAGCAACCTAGGGCAGGAGAGAGACGGCTCAGCATGGGAAGCTCTTGATGGTCTTCCACATAACGGTGTTCAATTCCTAGCATCTCCATGGAGAACAACAACTACCCATGACATGGAGTCCAGGAGTCCCGAGGCCGTCTCCTGACCGCAGTAAAGATGAGGCACC
>JADRCD010185011.1:0-12164 GCA_019843815.1 Montemys delectorum | reverse complement strand
TATATATATATATATATATATATATATATATATATATTTATTATTCATATATATAATTAAACATTTTTTAAAAAATTATTGGAAGACAAAAAACCCAGTAACTCTCGAGCAGAACAAATACACTCATATATACAAATAAATACCTGATGTGTGTACAAACATGTATACAAGCACACATACTTAGTCTGATGCTCATGACTGCCAATCCCCAGAAACAGCTACTGAGCACATGATTATTAAATCACAGGAGGAGGAGGAGGTTATATGTGATTGAGGTTGATGAACTTGAAATCAATATGAGCATTAAAGCAATGGACATATGTAGAAAGTACCAGCACCAGAGAAGGGACATAGAAGGAAAGAGAAAACGGTGTTCCCTATAAGTAAATATATATGGACAAACTATTCATTAGTGATTTGAAATTTATAGATTTAATGGCAATACTCAACTTTTAATCTTATCAATATCCAAATTTACGTTAAAATTACTATTTCACTGACTTCAAAATATAATCTACCCACAAATGCGCTTTTTAAAACTAGACAGAGTTTTATGCAGAGAGCTACATTTTGATGGAAACTTCAAATGATCTTAATGACTCACGAGGTATGTTACAAGTCTTTTAAGATGTTAATAATTTACAAGTTGATCTACAGCTCAATATAATCCCAGGTGGCTATCTTGTACATCTTGGTCATCTAATTTGAAAATGTAAGGTGAAGTACAGAGCATAAATAGCCAAAACACAAATGGAAAACAATTTATGAGAAGATGTTCTATCAGCAACAATATTTATTGGAAAGAAATGTCCAATTTTTTTCACTGCTGTGGAGATAGGCTAATAAACATCAGAGCACGGTAGGGAATCCCAGGATACGTTTCCCTTGTGCACTGAGACTTAATTTAGGACAAAGGCAACATGGAAGGACAGTAGGGGGTAAACACTTCTCCTTAATAAATGGTGTAGGCTCACATAAATATCCATGGAAACGTTGGCTTCACAGCAAAACTCAATTCCAGGTCTAAGTGAGAAAAGACATACAGGAATGTTAGAAAGAAGTACATAGAGTTTCTTTTGGTTCTCATGACAATGAAAGACATTTTAAACAAAAGTAGTGAAGGAAAACTGAGGCTGAGTCTTCCATGTTCTTCTGCTAACCAAAACTTACAAGGGACGATGTGAGACTGGCTGGATTTAATGGGTTCTATAAAAAGATATGACGTTGGAAAGGAGTGGCTTCATAGGAGGAGTAGAGGTAGGAAATGGGAGAAAAAATTCTCAAAGATAGATGCTCTTAAAGAAGCATATTGAATGATGAGTTGGAGCTGACTGAATGGGTAAAGGTACTTGTCACAAGCCTGAGACCTGAGTTTGATCCTCAGAACTCACATGATGGAAGAGAAGAATTGACTCTTACAAGTTATCTTCTGACTGCCATGTGCTGCAGTATGAACTTACACACACACACACACACACACACACACACGCACACGCACACGCACCCGCACACGCACACGCACACGCACACACACACGCACACACAGACACAGGCACACGGGCTAAATAAATAAATAAATAAATAAATAAATAAATAAATAAATATGTTTTTTAGATAGTATGATGAAATTTAAGCCCACAGCATGAGAGGTATCATACATACGTATCTGGGTAGTATTTCTGTTGCCATAACAAACACGTATCCCAGGCTGGGTAATTAATACTGAAAAGGTTTTGTTTGGTTGATTGGTTGTTTGGTTTTTCTAGGTTTGCTTTGGTTTGGTTTTGCTCGTAGTTCTGGAGGCTGAAATGTCTAAGCTCTGGTGACAAAGGCCATGTGCTGCAACTCTTGGTAAAAACCAAAGTACCAACATTGAAAACTGAAAGACAACGAAAAAAAAGGAAGCCAAAATCTCAAAAAATAAGTTACTTCTTTCCAAGAGAAAATCATGTATCCACAAGATCCCCATCCATATAACACAAATCTCCCATTAAGCCCTACAACCCAGCACTACCACAACAGCCGGCCAGTTTCAGCACAAGCTTTCAGAAGGGGATAAAGTATATTCAATCACTGCAAGCCAACTAAGGTGCTGATTCCTGAGCCTTTAAAGACATGCAGATCAATAAGAGAACTCAAGTATCCCATGAGGAATTGAGATTGAACAAGGAACATAAGAGAAGGCATTGAAATGGCCAACTGTCATGTGGTAAGATGTCAGAGCTATTAACAGCAGAGAAATGTCTACCAAAATCACAAGGAGGAACCAACAGCATAGAAAACTTCTCCCAGGCATACGATTGAACAACCTCGGTGACAATAATAGATCAACACTGAAGAATTTTTTTTCTGTATGATTTTATTTATATAAAGCTCAGGATTAGTCAAAGCTGATGGATAATTTTAGAAATGCAACCTAAAGAGGTACAAGTGTGTGTGTGTCGGGGAGTGGGGGGGGGAGACAAGGAAATGATAAGGAGAGCTAAGAGGAGAATGATTCTGTTTGGAAAGGTGAAAGGGATCCGAGATCCACAGTAGGAGTTGGGGTGTGGGGCGTCAGGGTTGCTGACAATAATGGTTTTCATCTTAGCTGCTGTTACATGGGTGTTTGTATTTCCTTAAGCTGAACAGCTGGCATTTAAATAATTATACATAAGGGTAGTAGTCAACAATAGTCATACCTCCAGGAAGAGAATTCATAAATACCTTTATAAAAGCTCTTTGAAACATGGTTGGATGTGGTGAACACTGACTATACATAGAAAAATAAATGGTTATAGTCAGAGCATGAAGTAAGATTTTTAAAGTAATATTGTTGGGAAGAGATGGTAATATTGGTTTAAAGACTAGTTAACGTGAGAATCCGATTGGTATGAGACTAATGAAGTGTGTATTTTCCTATTTCTCTAAGGCATTTCTCTATTTGCTTCTCTAATAGCCAAACCCAGTTTCTGGAACACTTTCAAGCATCATTCACGCATTCATTCATTCATACGTTCATTCATACTTTTCCCAGACATGTGCTTAGTCTCTACTATGTGCCTATTGAAAGACTCCCCAGACCTGGGGAGACCCTCACTCAAGCCTCGGGATGACATGACCACCCAATAACTCTCGAGAGACTGAACTTGCTGCAAAACACATGAGGTTTATTGAGGAAAGGCCGGTACCGGGGTCGAACTTGTAACCTTGCAGGCCAGAGGAGTTGGACCACGAGCGCAAGGAGTAAGGGGTATTTAAAGGGAAAAACCACAAACTAGGGGGGTGAGGGGGTTACCAAGGAAACATGACAAGAGAACAGTGGAAAATTCTAAAGAGATCCAGCCCCTAGTTGAGTCAGGGTCATAAGGAAAACATCCTACACACTCATTAGGCACAAGAATGTGGTTTGGTCACAAGATTGTGGTTTGGTCTATACTATTCACATTATGGCTGACTGTTCCCTAGAACCATCTGGCTGGCTGGCTCATTTCCTGCCTTTTTGTTCTTGGACCTAGCTGGGGGGGGGGGGGGGGGGGGGGGTTTTGGGCCAAAAGGTTTTTAAAATGGGGACGGGGGAATTTTGGGCGGTCACGGGGGTTTTTCCATGCCCTTCCAGATGAAGGTTACACAGTATACATTCCCACCAATACGTTTCTACTAAATGCTCCTTTTTTTTTTTCCTTAATTCTAAAATTCTCCAGCCCTACACCTATGTGCCAATAATATGTGCCTATGTATGTGCCTAGGTACCTAGTGATGCAATGTACATTTCAAGGTATACACATGCAATCCTGGAGAGCATTACAAACATGCATATGCCAACATTAGCACTACATGAGACATAAGTACTGGGTGCAATGGTACTTATGGGGGAAAGCCCTTAGCTGTGAGCCACTTGCTACATAAACAACGTGCTGGAGGTTCCAAACTAAACTCCTTTATCTTGGTTAAGGTTTTTATTGCTCTGATAAAACACCATGGCCAAAAGCAACTTGGGGAGGAATGGGTTTTATTCTGCATATAGTTCCATATCACAATCCATCAATGAGGGGATTCTGGGCAGGAATTCAAACAGGGCAAAAATCTGGAGGCAGGAACTGATGCAAAGACCATGGAAGAGCATTGCTTATTGGTTTGCTCCTATGCGTTCTTATAACATTCTGGACCACCAGGACAGAGGACACTGCCCACAGTGATCTGAGACCTACCATTAATTTTCAATCATGAATGCATCACAGGTCAATTCTGATAAGAACATTTTTCTCAACTGAGATTTTTTTTTCCTTCTAAAATGACTCAGTTTGAGTCAAGTTGACATAAAATTAACTAGAGCCATTGTCCCTCCATTCCATATTAGTACTAGTGAGAGATGTTGAATGGCTAAGGTGTACATGCTCAAGACTTCTTCCAAGGGCTGGAGCACAATAGAAGAACCACTTGGACCTGGCTTGTGTGGTGTCCCTGGTTTAATCCGCAGTATTTTGAAAACTTAAAGAAACCTTGACTTGAGGTTACATTAACAATGCTTCCATAAATACTTCCTTGTGACAAGACTTCTGAGGGCAAATCATTTTCTTCGAGTGTTCATGGTAATGCAAAAATCAAAGGGAAGGGAGAGCTTTCATCTGAACTTACTGCCCATCCTGCTGGTGGTCTGTGGGTCCAGGCAGTGAGTGACAGCTTTCCCTGCGATAGCATCTGCTGTGGTTCAAATGCCCTCTAAGGCTCGTGAGTTAGCAGGGCCAACCCAGAGCCACATCTCTGAGACATGGGAACTTCAAGAGTTGAGTATGCAATGAAGCCTCTGCCCAGAAGGATTAATCAGCGGCATTCCTAGGAGAGATTAGGTATTGTGGGAGTGGGTTCCTCATAAAAGGTTGAATTAGACCTCCCTACCCTTTCTGGACACAAGCTTTCTGGCCATCTGATCCTTTCCACCACACCATGATCCAGCCTGGAGGCTCTTGCCAGTTACAGGCGTCTCGGCCTTAGACTTCCCAGGCTCTAAAACTGTGTACTGATCACACTTATTTTCATCTTAAATGAGCATCCAGTGTTTCATTGAAGGCACACAAACCTGAAAAGACAGTGTACTTAGGTCTTCTCCCCAGGTTCTTTGGTGTCAAGAAACCACTGAGAGAGTTCTTGTTTTATAATCAGGCTCCCCAGTTTCTGGATTGCCACTGTCCTTCAACCAATTGGATATTAGGGTATTACTTCTTCTACCAAAGCTCCTGGGGTGTCCTTGGAGGTAACAACCCTTCTAAGGGTGTCCTTTTATATTAATGTGTCCTTTTTCATACCTTCCTGCAGGGTCAGCTAGCACCAGTCCCTTCAACATTTCTGATGATGTGCTACAAGCTCCCTTCCTCTGTCTGACTCTGTTTTGAGTGACTTTTGCCTTTTGAATGGAAGTGTGAGGGTATGGATGAGAGTAGGAATTTTCATTTGGTTCACTGCATGGCTACGGACTTTTAGACTTTTCTCATTGTAATTGGCGCTAAGAGAACCTCTACTACCCTAATTAGCACCTTTCTTTAGAAAAAACTATTTTCCGGGAGCCTGTCACTGCACCACCCAAGGCAAAATGAAAACATATAAAAACATATTTCCTTGCCAACGGTGGTGATTTAAACACTTTCTTCTTTGTTGAATATATTTTTCTTTGAAGAAGGTGCATAAGGATATGTGCTATGATATGGGCAAAAAATGCTCAAGCTGTATACTTCTAAGACATAACACAATTCAAAGGGTGAGCTTAAGTACCAAGTAAAACGTGGTGTGATAGGTTTCCTAGCTGATTCCAGGATGAGAACATATAAGTAAGTAGGGCACTAACACTCCAAGCACCTTTGTTTAAAGGATTTTGAGAGTCAGCACTAGGAATTTTCCTCAGGGAAATCTATTCTTTGAATTCCCAAGAGCTAAGAATAAAGAAAGTAAATTTGCAAATGCTGATTCACCAGCATGGTTCCTTGAAAACTGCATTTCCCCTGAGCATAGTAAGAAACCAGCCAGGTAGAATTCACTGCAAGCTTCTAATCAGGAAAAGGCATATCTCACTAGTTAACAAGGGAGTCTTTGTCTTTTGTTCTCCTTGCTGCTCCCTTGGATTCAAGGAGCCTTCTTAATGTCTATTTTCCCCATGGGCAGGATTCAGGCAAATAAAGCAGAGAGATTACACAGAGTTCTCAGAGTGTCTCCTGATCCCACAAGCAAGTCCACAGAGTCTCTGTAAGACAGAATGGTCACATCTAGTGAGCACTAACTTCTCTCAGCAGATATCAGTCATTTAAGTAATTGTGCTTTCTTTAGCACAATTTCACTCAGCGAATCTCTGTGAAATGTATTCTGCTACTATCTTCCATCCATAGGAAAAAGAGTTTTGTTGAGTCACATGACCAATAGATTAGAAGAGTCAGGGAGATAGTCATGGGTAGTTCCATAGTTCCAGAGAGTTGGAGTACACTACCATATCAAGGCATGCAGGAAACCAGAGTACTGTGCTGGGGGAACAATGCACCTAGGAGTTGACTGTCGCAAGAGTTACATACAGCTCAGGCTCATGTTCCCTCATGATTCTACGTGTTTCACAAAGTTTCTGGAATGACTACAGACCAAAGACTGCCATTTCCCAAGGAATATGGGTTGTGACAGAACAAGATCAAGGCCCCATCTCGTCTATTTGTTTCAGAAAACTGGATTATGGGATGCACAGTGTGGATGGTAGGTAGACTGTGTTTCTTCCTCAGGCTTGCTTTGTGGCATGGGGTACTTGACCAAGGAGCAGTGGTGTGCAGAGACAGGCAAGCATTCCTGTGGGTCTGTACCCAGTGAAAAGAAAGTTTAATGTGAACTTCCAGGAAATTTTAAAGCAAATGAGCACAAATGCTAACACCCAAACCAAGAGTTAAAATTCTAAGTTCATCAGTCATGCCAGATATTTTTCTGTTGCTGTGACAAAACAGGATGACCAAAGAAACTTATAAATGACAGCAAACTGGAGAGCTCAGAGTTCCAGAGTTAGAGTTCATGATCATAAAGTCAAAGAGCAGGCAGGTATGGCACTGAAAGCAGCCATAGTAGTAGCTGAAAGCTTACATATACCTTGAGACAAAATTCACAAGGAAGAAAGAACTAAGCGCGTGGTACAGGCTTTTAGAACCTCAAAGCCCACCTCTTGGTGACACATTTCCTTTAACAAAGCCACACCTCCTAATCCTTCCCAGACAGTTCTACCCCCTGGAACCAAGCATTCAAACAAATGAGCTACGGGGTTCATTCTCAATTCTGTTTGTCAAGAATTCTCTTACCTCCTGACATATAAATCTTACTAACTCCAAATTTCAAAAATATGATATAGAAAGAATTTTAAAAACTGAGTGAATTACTTCAAACATTAATGGACTTCCCATAGAGCTGTATTTTGTACATTCTCCATGATCTATAAAAAGAAAAAGTAGTATCAGTCCACATAAGCATCAAATAATTAACTTATTCATTTAGAATCTGCCATTCTAAGATAGATCACTGTGCAGTACAGAGGCAGATTTATTGACCAATTTATTGACAAAACCTTTCAAGTCCATTATAACACTTAACAAACCATAAATACTGGTAAAAAATTTCAGTTTTATTCAATGATTGTTTTTAGTTTCTTCAAGAATAATATGAGACTCAGACCAATGCATGGTAAGCTAGTACCCCGATATTTAGATCCAGTTACTTTGCTCACTGTGACAAAAATACTTGACAGAAAACAAGTTTTAAAATGAAGATTTATTTTGGCTTGTACTGTGAGGATGTGCTGTCCATTCTGTGGGAAGGGTGTGGTGGTGAGAGTCCAATTGCTCACATCTGGGCAGATCTCACAACTCTTCTGGCTTTCTTTTTCTTTTATTCAATCTAGGCCTCCAGTCTGTGGGCTGGTGCTGCCCATGTTTAATATGAATGTTTTCTCTCCTCCCCTATGTTAGACATCTCTAGAAAGCACAGGCATAGTCAGAGGTTTTCTGGGTAATTCTAAATCCAGTTGACAATAAAGAATAACTAAAGATGAAGTAATATTGATCCACACCCTGATAAAGGGCTAGACCACCATTCTCTGGGCTCGTCATTAAGTTTGAGCCCTGGAGTTACAGCAGAGTTTAGCAGCATTAGGATTCTCTGGGCTATGGATTGCCATCTACTATGACAGAATGGTCTGAATGTGACTGTTAAGCATTCTTCTCCGTCTCTGTCTATAAAAAAGTTATTTATACTTTATGTCACTAGACATAGAGGAAGAGCCCAGAGTCAAGTGGCAGAGCCAAAAGTCATTTTGTATATGGTCAGACGTATCAGAATTTCATTGTAATGGCTGAATATTTGTGTTCCTTCAAAATCCCTATGTTTCATTTTCAGTTCTCCCAGTATTAGGAGATGGAGACTTTGGGATGTGATTAGATCCTGAGGGTAGAGTCTTAAAGATATTTGTTGGAGTAGAGTGTGTTTCAAGTCATGGTTCTTGTTTGCCTCAAATAAAACTTCTAAAATACTAGCAAACTATATTGATGATGATGATGATGATGATGATGATGATGATGATGTGTGTGTGTGTGTGTGTGTGTGTGTGTGTGTGTGTGTGTAGTTCATCAAGAACTCAAAGGACAGCAAGATTTATAAAAGAAGTCATCCTTGGCATTCCAAATACAACCAGGAGATCAACTCCAAAGGAGAAGGAGTCATTCATTAAAGGAATCATTAAAGGTGGATTCAGTGAGAAATGTCCCCATAGGCTCATATATCTGAACTCTTGGTCCTCAGCTGGTGGCACTCTTTCAGGGAGGTTCTAGACCCTTTAGGAATTTTGCTGGAGGAAGTACAACATTGGGCCTGGGCTTTGAGGTTTTATAGCCTTGCCCTATTTCCTGTTCTCCCCCTCCTTCTTTCTCTCCCTTCCTTTCTCCCTCCGTCCTTCCTTTCCTCGCTCTTTGCTTCCTGTGTGTAGATAAAATGTAATCAGAGTGCTTTCTGCTCCTGTAGCCATCCCTGTCATGATACACACCACCCCTCTGTAATTAAAAGACAATTAAAGCCCTTCTTTCCTAAGTTCCTTTTTCTTGGGGAATTTAATCACTACAACAGTAAAAGTAAGTAGAACACGGTTTGATCAGAACGATGGACCAGACCCTGAGACACAGCATCCTCTCCTGGAGAGATAAACACTTGATATTTTTTCTAGAGCCAGTCATGTCCCCTGCATTCAGACCCCACCTAAACACCTAAAGGCTGCCTCCTAAATTATGTCCCATCAGATTACTATGACAAAGTAGATTCCAGAAGATTCCTGGTCTTAGCAATGGCCCTGGGCATATAGATGTCATTGTTTTGATGGAAGTTACAATGTTTGCTTCACCAGTCAAGCAATCCTACTTCTCCTCATAGTCAGGAAATGGGGTCTCCAGGGACCCACACAGAGAGAGCCTATTATTGCCATCAGTGCCAAATAACTAGAGGCTTGTCTCAGTTCAGTGCATTGCTACACTAGAAAAAAGAGGAGAGTCAGATCTGCATTGAAGTTGCATTTCTAACACCAGGTCTCTGGTTTGGCTGAACTATTTAGCAACTACAGTAGGATTACATTCCAGTAACTACCTTCTCTGGGCACCTACACCCCCACATTGGCATTTGTGTGAGTAAACGTGTCTGCCATGTTCTTAAATGGTGGCAACACTCAGACTACAGATATAGGGTGAGATACTGGACCCTAGATCACAACCAAATTCTAATTCTCTTCAATAGTAAGGGATGTAAAGTTTGGTAGTCATGTCTACCACTGTGTGAAGAAAAAAAAAAAAAAAACATGGTCTGCAAAGAAAAGGGTGAAAGGATATCAGAGAAAACTTGGAAGAAAAGTAATTTCTTGACTACCTTCACATTGAAGACTAGAAAGTTCTGAGGCTCAAATGATTTCTGCTTCTTATACTGTCTGGTTATTCAATTTCTGGTTAAATCTTTTCTAAGACATAAATACTTTGGGTCAGATGTTTTGTAGTCTAGGCCAAGAATGTTGTCTAAAATAGAATCTATTACTCAACCAGCTTTCCCAACTCTACTGTGAAATGAAGAAGACCCCCCATTCAGCACCCAGCTATCAACAGTTTAGAGAACAGGGATGTTCTCTGATGGGGCATGCTATTGTGGTGAAGACCTCTGTGAGCTCCAATCACATCAAGATGGAGCTCCGTCTCCTTGGATAGAAAAACTAAGAGGCTCCTCGTCGAAAAATATAGGGGATAGAAAGGAATGGGCTGTCATTCCCACTACCTGCAGTCATGACCAGAACTCAATCAGGAGTGTCACCCTCGGCTTTCATTAAGTCTGTGTGTGCTCATGTGCCCATCAACATCATTATTCAGGAGAATCGGTCTTGTTGAAAATTGAAATGTCTTGGGTGAAAAATACATCTATCTATCTGCGGGGCGTAGATGAGGGCGGGGATGGCTTGTTCTATATTTCAAGCCCAGAAAGATGAGTTACTCCTTGAAGTAAATGACAATGAACTTATTCAAATTCAGCTGCTTTCATTTGGCAAGACATGACTTTTAAAAAGAAGGATAGCCAAAAACTTGGAAATAGTGTTTCTGTCTTTGAAAAAGCAACAGCTCAGTGGGCTGATAAATAAGAACTAAGAGCTACTCAGGTACAGAAATAAGAGGCTGGGTTATAAAAGATAGTGATACATACTGTGTGTGTGTGTGTGTGTGTGTGTGTGTGTGTGTGTGTGTGTGTGTTATGTTTGACTACGTGTGTGTGTGCATGAATGTGTGTTATGTTTGATTATGTGTGTGAGTGCTTGTGAGTGTGACCATGTGTGTACATGTGTTGAATATGTGTGTGCTTGTGAGTATGTGTATATTTGTGTGAGTGTATGTATGTGTACACATGTGTGCACATGTGTATAGGTCAGAAGACAATCTAGAGTGTTTTTACTTAAACATTGTTTATTTTTTATTTTATTTCATTTCATTTTATTTTATTTTTATACAGAGTCACTAACCTGGAACTCCCCAAGTAGGCTAGGTCGACTAGTCAGAAAGCTGCTTGTCCCTATCTCCCCAGAAGGGATTATAAGCATGCCATGATGCCTACATTCTAAAAACAACATCAATTCTGGGGATCAAACCCAAGTCCTCACAGTTTCAAAATAAACATTTTGACCACTGAGCCAGCTCCCCAGCTCCCAGTTTGTGGGATTTTTTTAATCCAGTAAAAATGTTGCCAAAACGATTTTTTAAAATCTTCCCATTCTCCTCTTTTTGATAAGTGTGATTGTAGCACATAACCCCAGAGGGGTTTGGGATTACATTCTGATAAAACAACCCTTAGGTACCATGAAGGTTGCACAAGGGGTTTTAAATGTGTTCTGTTACTGTACTGTGGTCAGGTTGTTTCTGGTGAATTCTTAGGTTTGTAGCTGGAAAAAGATAGATGACTTAAGCAGATGTTAATTTGCTTACTTTTTTTTTTTACATTCTATTTGTTTATTGTGTGTATACATGTGTGATACAAGCGTGCCACAGCAAATGTGTGAATATATGGAGGTCAGAGGACAATTACTGGAAGTCAGTTCCCTTCTTCTGTCATGTGACCTCTGGAGATAGAATCCAGGTGGTGAGGACTGGTAGCAGGCTCCTCCACTCGCTAAACCACTTTGCTCTCCACTGTGGGAATTACTTGTTTATATCTGGTAAGAGGCATCAGTGAAGGTTGATCAGTGACTCAGAAGTGAAAGATTCATTTTCCTTTAATGACCCCACAACTTGCTGTCCTTCTGTTCTGCTTCACCTTAATTTGAAAAAACAAAAAGCCTTCCTCATTGAACCATGACTCTGTTCCAGACCTGGTTGGAACATTTATCATTTTCTTGGCTTAAAAAAAAAAAAAGAAAGAAAGAAAGAAAGAAATCACAGTTCCACACTTGTTCAGTGTCACACGTAATTGTCAGGTTGTTTCCAGGAAGCAAACTCAAATTTATGTAATGTCTGGCTCAGGCTTTTTCTACTTACAGCCATAATTATAACTGATTGATTAATTTTTACTTCTCTATAGACGTGAATCATTTGTAGCATATCAGAAGGTTGGTGGACTGGACTGTGTGTGTGTGTGTGTGTGTGTGTGTGTGTGTGTGTGTGTGTGTG
>JADRCD010185010.1:0-50124 GCA_019843815.1 Montemys delectorum | reverse complement strand
TGTGTGTGTGTGTGTGTGTGTGTGTGTGTGTGTTTGATTAGTCATCACCAAATATCTTGTGATGTTTTTTGGTGACTCCAGGCATCCAAGCTAATAATATGCACCAAGAAAGGGCAAAACTTACCTGTCTCCACAAAGGAGAACTTTATTGCTCCAGCTTGCTATCAGATAGTTGCAAGTTCCTGTTGGTAATGGGATTATATTAAGGGTTACATTTGACTACTGTTGCCATTGCATTTCATTTATTTTAGTTCATTTCATTGTTGGCCACGAACATTTTGATAATACTCTACAACTTTCATACTTTTTCTTGGTGTTTGGCAATTGTGTCTCATATAATGCCAGATCTTCAGAAAGAGAAATGGCCTAACTTTTATGTTCAAATTTTGAAATGTGAACTAATATCAGTTATATGCAATACATATTATAAAAGGATCCTTATATGCAGAAAATATTATGTTAGACAGTTACAATAGTTTTGAAGAATAAAATGTGTATTTTCAAGATCGAATGGCATAGATATGGGAGTCATCATCATGTATACTAGCTAGAGACCATAATAATTCCTTGTTATTCATCTCATATCACAGCTGCTTTCCTTACACATTGACACTTATCAAATCAGAACATTTTCTTCACAGTGCACACCTGCCATGTAAGTAGGGTAAGCTATAAGTATTCCACAGTTAATACCACAGAAGCATTCTTCAACAAATGTTATTCGTGACATTGTTAGGTAAGTTTGTATCTGTCTTCTTCCACATTTGTGAACACTCTGAAAACAATGTAAGTTGCCTTATGGCAACTTAATCAAGTTGAATCAAGCTGTATCTAGCTAGCTACTGCATAACACTCAAATGATAAAGCACATTTTCTTGGCTTTCCTACATTCTACCCATTGCTTGTCTATCTTTATGTAAGTATTTTGAAAATTTCCTGCCAACAAACTATTCAGGCTCAAAACTTATAACCTTGTTTTGGTACCATTTTTAAGGGCACCTTAGTCAAGGCAGAGTTGACAGACAGAAAATATTTAGGAAAGAGGAAGTCAGTGTATTCAGAGACAAGCCTACTGGTTACTTCAATTATGTAGATATTGATATGATGTAGGTTAGGAAACTAAATCAGATGACAAAGTGGAAAATAACCAGAGCACTATGAAGTAATGAAGTAATTTGGGATATGTCTAGGTCCAAAGGAATTCATTTTTCAGTTGTTTTATAAAAGTATAAATCAGGATTATCTGAGGTAGGAAAAAACAAAACAAAACAAAAAGCAATAGAATAAGTAATATCTACCCAGTCCAGTGGCAAAGATTGTCTTTTGTAACAATTTAAAATGGAAAATGTCAACCTCAGAATAAACCAAGTTTATTATTTTGTTTCGATTTATAGAAAAAATTTAAATTTTAGTGTGTGCGTTTGTTATTGAAAAAATATAAATTGATTGGTGGTTGGGTCCCTGGGAGCTCTGAGGGTACTAGTTAGTAATTGTTGTTCGTCCTAAGGGGCTGCAAACCCTTCAGCTCCATAGAACCTTTCTCTAACTCCTTCATTGGGGACAGTGTATTCAGTTTAATGAATGGCTGTGAGCCTCTACATCTGTATTAGTCAGGTATTGTCAGAGCCTCTCAGGAGATAGCTATATGCTTGTCCTTCCTTCAGTCTCTGCTCCATAGTTAATCTCTGTCACTCCTTCTGTGGGTGTTTGGTTCCCCTTTTTAAGAAGGAATGAAATGTCCACCTTTTGGTCTTCCTTCTTCTTAAGTTTCTTGTGGTTTGTGGGTCATGCCAGGGCCAATAAGTGGGAGAGGGTGGGGTGGCAGGCATTGGGAGGGGGGAGGCAAAAGGAGTTTGTTCTTGTTGTTTTTGTTTGTTTGTTTGTTTTTTGGAGGGGAACCAGGGAAAGAGAAAATTTACATGTAAATAAAGAAAATATCTAATAAAAAAAGAAAACTTTCAGAAAAAAGAAGAAAAAATATCAATTATTTGAAAGAAAGGAAAAGTTATGTGGGATTGCTTAGAGGAAAGAAAGTGAAGTAGAAAATGTAAATGTATTAAAATCTCAAAAGGATACAAAAGGGACCTCATGAAATTGAAATGCTTCTGTAAGGCAAAAGACACTGTCAATAGGACAAAATGACAACCAACGACTGGGGAAAGATCTTTACCAATCCTATATCCAATAAAGGATCAATATCCAAAATATACACAGAACTCAAGAAGTTAAACTCCAGAGAACTAAATAACCCTATTAAAAAGTGGAGTGCAGAGCTAGTAATAGAGAATTCTCAGCTGAGGAACCTTGAATGGCTGAGAAGCACTTAAAGAAATGTACAACATCCTTAGTCATCAGGGAAATGCAAGTCAAAACAACTCTGAGATTCCACCTCATACTAGTCAGAATGGTTAAGATCAAAAATTCATGTGACAGCAGATGCTGGCGAGATTGTGGAGAAAGAGGAATGCATCTCCATTGCTGGTGGGACTGCAAGCTGGTAAAACCACTTTGGAAATCAGTCTGTCGATTCTGGAGAAAATTGGAAATATTTCTACCAGAAGAGCCAGCTATATCACTACTGGGCATATACCTGGAAGATACTCCAACATATAACAAGAACACATGCTCCACTATATTCATAGCAGCCTTATTTATAATAGACAGAAGCTGGAAGCAACTCAGATATCCCTCAACAGAAGAATGGATACAGATAATGTGGTACATTTACATAATGGAGTACTACTCAGATACCAAACACAATGAGTTCATGAAATTCACAGGCAAATTGTGGAACTAGAAAATATCATCCTGAGTGAGGTAACCCGACTTCATGGTATGTATACACTGATAAGTAGATATTAATCCAAAAGCTCAGAATGCACAGGATACAATCCACAGACCACATGGAGAATAGAAGGAAGGAAGACTATTGGGGATGCTTCAGTACTGCATAAAGGGGTAAACAGGATGATCATGAGATATGGAGGGAGAGGGAGACCTAGAAGGGAGAGAGGAGAGGGAGGAAGTAAGGAGGCAGTATCAGGAATTAGAGGAGATGTGAGAGAGGTGTAGAGGGTCAGGAAATCAAACAAAAATAGGTCGCAATGGGAATGAGGAACTGAAGATAGCCACTAAAGGATCCCAGACACAAGGGAAATGTGAGGAACTCAGCATTCAGTAGGGAGATAGAAACTGTAGAGACCACTTCCAGTAGATAAGCATGTCCCCGGTCTAGGGATGGGGCCACCCACCCATTGTAAAGTTTTTAACCCAGAAATGTTCCTGGCCAAAGGAAGAACAGAGACAAAAAACAGAACAGAGACTGAAGGAAGGGCCAACTGGGGACTGCCTACTTGGGGATCCATCAAGCATGCAGACAACAAACCCAACACTGTTGTTGTAGTCAAGAAGTGCTTGCTAACAGGAACCTGGTGTGGTAGTGCCTTGGGAGGTCTGGTCAGCAACTGACCAATGCAGATGTGCATGCTTGGAGCCAACAATCTGACTGAGCTCAGAGACCTTGGTTGGGGAGCTGGTGGAAGAACTGGAGGAGCAGAGAAGGATTGCAACCCCATTGGACGAACAATATATGCTGGCCTGACCACCCAGTTCTCCCAGAAACTAAACCACAAACCATGGAGTGTATATAGAGGGATCTATGGCTCCAGATGCATATGTAGCAGAGGATGGCCTTGCCTGAGAGCAATGGGAGGGAGGCCCTTGGTCCTGGGGAGATATGATGCCCCAGAATAATGGGATGCTGGAGCAGTGGGGTGGGACACTGTGAATTGATCTGGGAGGACTATCATATAGGCAAAGAAGAAGGGGGAGGGTGGATGTGGGATGTGGGGTTGGTGGAGGGGTAACCGAGAAGTGGGATATCATTTGAGAAGTAAATGAATGGGATGATTAATTAAAGAAAGAAAGAAAGAAAGAAAGAAAGAAAGAAAGAAAGAAAAGATATTTATTCAACTTAAGAATAGTACTTGTGAGTTTATTGAGCATTGAAGAAAAGTTCGTAGAAATCTTTAAAGGAGAATGGAATAGAAGAAAGAGGAAATACAGTGTACTTGAGAGAATCAGAAAGTTGTATATTAGGGTTCTAGTCAACTACCTATTTGTTTACAAGTAGATAAAATGAGAGACAGTACTTATCTCTTTTTTTTTTTTTTTTTTTTTTTTTTTTTTTTTTTTTTTTTTTTTTGAGACAGGGTTTCTCTGTATAGCCCTGGCTGTCCTGGAACTCACTCTGTAGATCCAGCTAGCCTTGAACTCAGAAATCTACCTGCTCTGCCTCCCAACTGCTGGGACTAAAGGTGTGCGCCACCACCACCCAGAAACAGTATTTATCTTGAGACAGATCAACATGACTAGCTAAATTATCTATTTTTTATGGCCACAAAAATGTGAATCTCTGCATGACTCTAGTCAAACTCCAAATTTTTTAACTCTAATATGGATTCCTGTATGGTTTAAAGACTGATAATTTAAGGTCTATCTTTTTATGATCTTTATAGTTAGTAATTTTTCATAGAAATTCCCTTCAAGCCATCCTTTCCAGAACCCAGAAAATGAATCTACATCTTTTAAACTATCTAAATATGTGGTATTCTAATACCTTTACATACTCTGCTTGAATTGTCAAATCCAAGTACATTTATTTCCATTTTGAGCAATTTCTTCCTAGAGCAATTCCATGACTTTCTTTCCAATCTCAAGTACATAGTAAGTGAATAACAACAGTTTGTTGTCCTAGAACCAAGCTTGAGTTAATCAAGAGATATTTCATTTTCAGTGAGTTTATTCTCTGCTTTGTCATCTCTCCTGGCATTCATTGGCATCAATGTGGTACACCATCTTCCAATAGATTCTCTTGATCACTTTATCAGTAATATTCCATAAATACTGATCCAATGCAGTGAATATAATATTAATATAACTAACTGGTCCACATAATTAGCATGATAGCAATTTCTGTACAGGAATTTAATCTAACAGTGTGACACTCTGGCTAGAATGTAGACATGGATTTAGTATACACCTTTAATCCAAAACAGTGGTCTTAAGGTAAGTTTGTAGAAGAAAATAGCTAGGTTTGAAAGTGATGTGTAATTGAGGTGAAGACAAAATGATGAATGAGAGAAAGATTAGACACAATGAGTCAGAAACAGGATATGCCCAACTCTCATTAGAACAGATTTTGGTATTTAAGAGTAGTACAGAAAGACAGAGGTGAGTTGGAAGTCAGTCAGTGCAGTTCATTTCAGTTAGATCAGTTGGGAGTGACTGTCCTCAGTGCAGTGCAGGGGAGTTGAGTTTGTGAGTTCATACATTTTAGTGCAGGTCAATAGAGGCAGATGAAGCCACAGGATAAGATGGAGTTAGAAGATTAGAGCAAGTTGCCAGAGTTAGTTTGAGATCAAGCAGAGCAATTCAGTGAGAAGCTGAGAAAGGCCATGTGGAACAGCCAGAACAGCAGAATTCAACCTGGCAGTCAGCAAGAACTAGAAAGCGTGAGCTTTCATACTCTGCTCCACAGCTAGTCTCTGAAACTTCTTCCATGGGTATTTTGTTCCCCCTTTTAAGAAGGAATGAAGTGTCCACACTTTGGTCTTCCTTCTTCTTGAGTTTCTTATGGTTTGTGGGTTGTACTTCATGTATTCGGAACTTCTGGGCTAATAACCACTTATTAGAGAGTGCATACTATGTGTGTTCTTTTGTGATTGGGTTACTTCACTCAGGATGATATTCTCCAGATCCATCCATTTCCTTAAGAATTTCACAAATTCATTGTTTTTAATAGCTGAGTACTACTCCATTGTGTAGATGTACCACAATTTCTGTCTCCATTTCTTTGATGAGGGACATCTGGGTTGATTCCAGTTTCTGGCTATTATAAATAAGGCTGCTATGAACATGGTGGAGCATGTGCCCTTATTACATGTTGGAGTATCTTCTGGGTATATGCCCAAGAGTAGTATAGCTGGGTCCTCTGGTAGAACTATATCCAATTTCCGAGGAACCGCCAAAATTATTTCCAGAGTGGTTGTACCAGCTTGCAATCCTACCAGTAAGGAAGGAGTATTCCTCTTTCTCCACAACCTCTCCAGCATCTACTGTCACCTGAGTTTATTTTATTCCTAGACACTCTGACTGGTGTGAGGTGGAATCTCAGGTTTGTTTTGATTTACATTTCCCTGATGACTAAGGATATTGAACATTTCTTTAGGTGATTCTCAGCCATTCGGTATGAGAAATCTTTGTTTAGCTCTGTACTCCATTTTTTAATAGTTATTTGGTTTTCTGGAGTCTAACTTCTTGAATTCTTTGTATACACTGGATATTAGCCCTCCATCAGATATAGGATTGGTAAAGATCTTTACCCAATTTGTTGGTTGCCATTTTTGTCCTATTGACAATGTCTTTTGCTGTTGCGACCACCTTGACTAGCAAGGAAGACGCAACCAGTGAGCTCTTCTTAAAGCATTTTATTCAGGAACCTTGAACAATCTTCTCTTCCTCCCAGCCCCACTCCCCCAGCCTTAAATGCTCTAAACTGTACTGGCCTCATTGGTCCATGTGGCAAAGGCAGATAGGTCAATCTATGCGGAAGCAAGCTAAATCAGCAGGCATAACCATATATGGACTTGTTTATGAGATAGTTCTCTGTCTTGAGAAGCGAAACTCTGCCCCATCTTTAAGGTGCGGTTCAGACAGCTCTCCACAGTTCCCCCTTTTTTGTTTTTAAACTTGCTGGGCAAGAGTAGAGGTCTGATCTCTGTATTAAACAATGGGACATTATACTAACCCCTCTCAGGATTCATGATGTCTGATGAGGGCTAGACATGTCCGATACCTTTTTTCAGAGAAAGGACCTGGGGTACCAACCTGTATGCAATCAGACATGCTCTTCTCAAGGTTGCAAGTGGCAGACAGCATACCTCAAGTGCAGTGCCCAGCCTTGCATCCCAAGCACAGCCATGCCTGGGGGGACTGTCAAGCCTCTATGTCAGTGAATGCCTGCACAATCATTGCTGCACTCCGCTTTTGAGTCAACCTTATCTTCCTCAAACACCAGAGACCAATAAATCAAGCCAGGAGTAAAAATATAGCTATGGCCCCAGTGCCCACCCACTCCTTCAGATGATTCATGGCAGAGGCAATTCAAGATGATAACCCATCAGCCAGCCCCACATCCACCCTCGTGGAATTAACACTGATGATGGCCAATCTCAATCTATGCATGAGGTCTTCAAAACTTGCAGACCAATTCCCTGTAAGATATTGAGACAATTGATGAGAAAGATTAGCAGCCTGAGTAATATTTTGATACTGAATAGAGGTGACACACAGGCCAGGATACTTCCACTCACAGCCCACCTGGGCAAGCTGCCACAGAGTGTCAACCTGCTCCTGAACAAGGTCAATTCTTTGATTAAGCACCATCAGACCTCCTTTCAACTGAGAATTCACAGAGACTTGAGTATCCAAGGCCGTTGCAATGAGTGGCTGATAACTTGTTAAGAGTGGAGGCTGTTTGTACAGTATGGTCCATAGCAATGCCAGCAGTAACTGCTCTGGCCGTGGTGAGAGAAATGGACACCACAATAGCAGCTATAATGCCAAAATCTCTCCTATATCTAAACAAAGTCATGGCATTGGGAGCTTCCACAGGAACAGGAATCCACTGTGGCATTCAGGTGACCACAGCTACGGGAAACCTACTGGCATCCCAACACAAGCTATAAAAGCAATTATCTTTTCTACAATTTAAGCTATTTGCACTAACATTACTGCTATTACTTACTATAAACACAAAAGGGGACTACACACAAACAGGCGTATACTCAAAAGTAATATTAGCTCCCGGACCCCCAATCTCCTCCGGTGGCAAGGGGAAGGAACTAGTAGGCTGCGGATCATGATTAAAGAATCCTCCAAAATGGCCCGAGGAGCTCCAATTAAACACTGCAACACCATGGGCTCTCCCGCCTACCATAACAAAGGGTGATAAATCTGTACAACTACCATTTATGCCACAAAGCAGCCAAACATCAAAAGTATCTGCCATGGAGGTTTGAGTTGGATTCTGATCAGTAAAATTTTTTCCAGCAAAGGTCTTATTAAATGTAGTACTAATCCCTGGAGAAAAGGTAAAATAATCTTTAACTGTCCAAATTGCTTTTCTTGCTTGACAGCCTGTCCAGGGCAGTGGCCTGTTCCCTCTCGTGGAACCTACACAAAAGGGTGCCTACCGAGGCTGAGGAGGAGATGCATTATCATTACTACATTTAGGCCACCATCCTCTTATCCAGGTAGTATTTACTGAATACATCAACGGGGTGCGTGGCACATCAAACCAAGCTGCTGATTGATTATACAACATAATACAACTACTATCATCACTAATATTCTTGACTAAATAAAAACATAAACTTCCTAACAAACTAATACTTTTATCTTCATTGACACTAGCAATATCTTCATCTTTAGGCAAAAAGGGTAAATCTAAACTTCTATTAGTACTAAAAAAGCGAGGAAACACTTGAGCATCATGTCGTATTGGCATAGGTCTTGGGAACACCAACAGAATTCCCCAACGTGACTCCATCAGTACCGACATCCAACCCAGGCTCAGGATTGGCAACAGGGCGAGCATCCACATCTTTGTTGCATTTTCGTACTAGCCACTCCGGTACCCACAAAGGTTCTAGACGATCCTGAGGGAAAACACAAACAGACCCTCTCACCCATGCCAGCACTGGATCAGGACCATGCCACAGGCCTGTAAGCACATCCTTCCATTTCACAAAGCCTTTAAATACTCCTCTGCTGCTCTGATGACGATCAGCAGCGGAAAGGCCATCCACATCCAAATTTTAAAAATTTAAGGTAAAAAGAGCAAGAGCAATTCTTTTTTGGGGGGTATGGCCTTGGCCAATTCCCC
Source organism: Montemys delectorum (assembly GCA_019843815.1). NCBI lineage: Eukaryota > Metazoa > Chordata > Mammalia > Rodentia > Muridae > Montemys > Montemys delectorum. Next base: position 41,177 of record JADRCD010185010.1, on the reverse strand, counting down.
TCCCCCTTTTTTTTGTAAGATTTCCTTAAGTGTGCGATGAGCAAGTTCCACAATACCTTGTCCCTGAGGATTATACGGCAGCCCATGGGAAACATGAACATTCATCTGTTTACAAAAGGATGTAAAAGTTTGAACCATATAGGCTGGTCCATTATCTGTCTTCAATTGCTGGGGTTTACACCAGGGAGCCCAGGCTTCAAGGCAATGCAAGATCACATTGCGTGCCTTTTCACCACTCAATGGGTAGCATGAATGATACCAGAGCATGTATCCACCGACACATGAACATATTTTAAAGTGCCAAATTCAGAAATATGTGTAACATCCATCTGCCATAGTTTTAGAGGGCATAACCCTTGAGGATTAACTCCGATAGATGGCATCTGATGATGGATAACACACTGGGGGCATTGAAGAACCACTCCATGAGTGATAGCTCTGGACAAATGAAACTTTGTTGTAAGGTTTTTGCATTAATATGAAAATTTTGATGAAATTTCACAGCTTGCTCCAGGGAGCTCATAAAGATAAATCCCTGCCTAGTACATTTATCCACTGTAGAGTTTCCTTCACTCAATGGCCCTGGCACACCAGTATGAGCTCTCATATGCTGTATAAAAAAGGGATTTTTACGTACCCAAATCAAACACTGTAACTCTTCAATCAGGCTTGAAACATTACTTCCCATTTTTAGGGCTCCCACAATTTCAAGAATTTTCACCAAATTCACTACATAGACCGAATCAGATATCAAATTGAAGGGAAATGCACACCTTTTAAAGACTTCAACCACTATTTGCAACTCAACAATCTGGGGAGAACCAGGCTTAAATTGGCATAAAACAGGTCTCCCATGATCAACTACATAGGCTCCACAACCAGTCTTAGATCCATCTGTAAAAATATTTGGAGCCCCCTTGATGGGACATGACGCTGTTATTTTTGGAAACACTACAGGATGCTCTTTAAAAAAAGGATAACAATGGATGTTTAGGATAATGATTATCAATTATTCCCATATATCCACACTGCAAAATAGCCCATTCGTCCACTGTGCCACAAAGCACTTTCACTTGTTGAGCTGTATAAGGAACTATAATAATAGCTGGTAAGACACCAAAATGCTGTAAACACTGCTGAATACCATTATTGGCCAAATGGGCAACAGCAGTGGGATAGTGCTCAGCTGATTTTACTGGTGAAATCTTGGAATATATCCATAAAAGTGGACCATCTTACCATAATATTCCAGTGGGCTGACTTAAAGTGGACAATATACATAAAATAATGTCTTTTCCTTCATCCCATCTCTTCAAAAAGGCATTCTTCAATCCTTCCTCTACCTTAATCAGTGCTTGTTGTGTGGCAGGATCTAAACTTCGGGGGGAATCCAAGGCAGCATCTCCCACTAAAATTTTATATAATGGCTTTAACTCATAATTAGGCATATTTAAATAACAGAGAACCCAATTAATATCTCCTAATAACTTTTGAAAAATCACTTAGGGTTTGTAGGCCATTCTTTCTCAATTCTAATTTTTGAGGAACTATTTGATTACTCTGGATTTTTGCTCCCAAGTACTCAACGATTTTTCCTTTTTGCACCTTTTCGGGGGCAGTAATCAATTTTTTCTTCTCTAATAATTTGACTAAGAAAATATAAGCTTTATCTAAATCATCTTCAGACTTGGCTGCAAGCAAGATGTCATCCATATAATGGATATACTTTATGTGTGGAAATAACAGTCTGAGGGGAGCTAAGGCATTGCCCACAAATAATTGGCACATAGTAGGAGTATTCACCATGCCTTGCGGTAAAACTACCCACTCATACCTCTGATTAGGCTCCTCATGATTACAGGAAGGAACTGTGAAGGCAAACCTCTCACTATCTCTGACATCAAGTAGAATAGAGAAAAAACAATCTTTTATATCAATGACTATTATAGTCCAGGAAGCTGGTAAGGCAGATAACAGGGGCAGCCCCCGCTGCACAGGGCCCATAATTTGCATTTGTTGATTAATGGCTCTTAAGTCATGGAGTAATCTCCACTTCCCCGATTTCTTTCTGATGACAAAAATAGGAGTATTCCAAGGAGACAAGGATGATTTTACACGGCCTAAAGATAGCTGTTCAGCAACTAATTGTTGTGCTGCTGCTAATTTCTCAGAGGATAGGGGCCACTGGGGAACCCACACTGGGTCCTCCGTTTTCCAGGCAATGGGGATATCCTCCCCAGCGGCCCCTAGGAAAAACCCAGTCCCTGTCTAGTCTTCCTTTGTTCCACAGGAACTGGGCTCCTGCAGCCTTGTAAGTAGTTCCCTATTCCATAACCAGGAACATAGCCCATTCCTTGCATCATCTTTTGGGTGTTTCCTGAATAAGGCAACTCATTGCTCAATTTAAATCCCACCCCCTGTAATAAGTCTCTTCCCCAGAGAGAAATTGGTAACTCTAACACATAAGGTTGCATAACTCCGGAATTTCCCTCCTGATCTTGCCACTTCAACTGTCTTGCACTCATATCTAGAGCCTTTGCATAACCTAGGCCTTGCAAAGTTTGAGAGGAAGCTGAACTGGCCAGCCTGATGTCCAATCTTTTCTGGCAATGATGCTTCTATCTGCTCCAGTGTCTAGCAGGCCTAAAATAGCCTTTCCTTCAACCCTTAACTCTAATACTGGTCTCTGGTCCAAATCTAGGGACAGAAAAGTAAGATCAGTTCCTGATAAACCAAATCCCTTCTCACCTCTTTCTATTGATTTGGTGGCGAATTTTGCATGTAAGTTGGGGAGAATAACTAGTTGTGCTATTCTGTCTCCCGGAGAGATAGCTGTGATGCCTCTAGGGGAAGCCACCATAATTTTAACTACTCCTGTATAATCAGGATCAATCATGCCAGGATGGACAATCAGGCCCCTAAGGGTGGAAGACGATCTACCTAGGAGCAATCCCACTGTCCCTGGCTCAAGGGGTCCTTTGAAATCAGTTCACCAGCTGGACTCCCATTTGGGGAGTTAATATGAGTCTGGTGGTGAAGCAGAGGTCCAACCCTGCTGAACCTGGAGTGGCTCTCCTCGGTTCCTGGGGTGATGAAGGGTCGGCCACCTCTCCTCTTTCTGTTCCCTGTCCTGATTCTCTACTGCCCCATATATTTGTGGGCCCTGGGGCCATGGGCCCCTCTGCCCATTCTTTGGACGGGCTCCACCATATCTTTGGGCCAAAGGTTGCCCATTAATGTCTTTTACGGATCTGCATTCATTAACCCAATGGTTCCCCTTTTTACATCGAGGGCAGAGCTGTGGCTGCTTAGGGCATTGGTCACTTCCTGTACTAGGCTCATTTCCCCTTTCAGGGCATTGCCTTTTAAGGTGTCCAAATTTTTCACATTTGAAACATGCTCCTGAGTTTCCTCTTTTGTTCTGACTCAACAGCAGCACGGTAGCTGCTAGTCCTGCATTGGTTAAAGGCCCCCCTAACTCTCAGCACACCTTCATCCAAGCCTCTAGTCCCTTGTTTTTATATGGAGTACGGACGGATTCAGCCAAGGACTTTATAAATCTTAAAATCCAAGGGCGCATGATAACGCTGCCCCTGGTGGTCCTGAAATACGGGACATTCGAGTTGTAGCTCTGTCCGCACAATGCGCCAAACCTCAGGGCAAAAGGACCTACCGGAAGCACTGCCTTCTATAGGGTAATAAGGAGGAGGAGCAGTTGGAAAACCAGTAGGGGGCAGCCCCATATCTAACGGAGCTCTTTTCCTTTTCCATTTTTCTTTCACAGTACTCTTTTCTAGTTCCTTAGTCAGGGTTTCCAACTCTTCATCTGTGTCTGACCAATCAGTATCGGATCTGTCTTTCCCTGACTTAACTGATTGCTCCTCCTTGACCTGTTCCAATGCCACCGGCCCTTCCTCTACTGCCTTGCAGCATCTTTGGTCTTCTAGACATCCCCTGATCAGCTTCCACACTGGTCTCACACCACTCTTAAGCGTACCTTGCTCAAAGGCAAAATCTAGATCTTTCCCCAATTTATTCCAGCAAGCTATCGTAAGATTGCCGGACACGGCAAACCAAGGAGCAGTGGTGTCACATTCATCTAAGAATCTTTCAAGAGTGCTTTTCTTTAACTTAAGATTCTTTGACAAGAGTAGGTCTTGAAGAGCCAGAAAAATTGGGTGCAAATGCAAAGCACCCATGCTTACTTTCACTTTTGCCTTAGTTCGCATATTCGAGAAACCTTATTGCTCCGACTCGGAGTCCTTATAGCCTCTGCTTCTGAGGACTTGCTTTTCTTCTCACCTTACTTGGGAACTTACCAGTCGGCTGCCCTGACTGCAGAAAGTTCTGAGCTCAAAAGAGGTTCCCCACAAGAGCCACCATTTGTCGACCAGCAAGGAAGATGCAACCAGAGAGCTCTTCTTAAAGCAGTTTATTCAGGAACCTTGAACAGTCTTCTCTTCCTCCTAGACCCACTCCCCCAGCCTTAAATGCTCTAAACTGAACTAGCCTCATTGGTCCACATGGCAAAGGCAGATAGGTCACTCTATGCGGAAGCAAGCTAAATTGGCAGGCATAACCATATATGGACTTGTATATGAGATAGTTCTCTATCTCGAAAAGGGGACTCTGCGCCATCTTTAAGGTGCGATTCAGACAGCTCTCCACATTTTGCCTTACAGAATGTTTGCAACTTTATGAGACTGAAGGAAGGACAATCCAGCCTGATATAGCTGTCTCCTGAGAGGCTCTGACAGTACCCAACTAATACAGAAGTAGAGGCTCTGAGCCATCCATTGAACTGAGTACAGGGTCCCCAATGAAGGAGCTAGAGAAAGGACCAAAGGAGCTGAAGGGTTTCCAGCCCCTTAGGATGAAAAACAATATGAACTAATTAGTACCCTCAGAGCTCCCAGGGACTAAACCACCAATACACATGGTGGGACTGATTACTCCAGCAGGATGGCCAAGTAGGTCATCAATGGGAGGAGAGGCCCTTGGCCCTGTGAAGGTTCTGTGCCCCAGTGTAGGGGAATGCCAGGGCCAGTAAGCATTAGAGAGTTGGGTGCTGAGCATGGGGAGGGGGGAGGGAACAGGAGCTTGTTCTTGTTGTTGCTTTTTGTTTTCTTTATTGGAGGGGAAACTAGGAAAAGAGAAATCATATGACATGTAAATAAAAAAATATCTAATAAAAGAAAAAAGAAAGAAAGAAAGGGTGAGTTTTTCAGCCGTAAATCTTAGAGGCTGAAAACATTCTAGGCTTGAATTACTATTTTACAGTGGTCAGAAGCCTTGAGGACTAGGCCTAGCTTTGGAGACAGATACAGTAAACCTCTGAGACAACAATGACAGATTAATAACAGATACTTTTACAAATTTCAGAATCTACAAGATAAAGATCGAGACGAATCAAAGTAAAATGTCTTCAGGTATAACCTCAGACTTGGCATAATATAAAACTTCAATTTAAAGTATAAAGTGAACAACTAGATCTGTTCAAGTTTATAGAACATAAAAGTACGTATAAAGTGCTTAATAAATAATTGTTTTTCTTTATTTCAAACAAATTGCAAATTTTTATGGCAAAGTACATGAACACTAGGAGTAAGAGAAACAAAGACAAGTAAAACAAAGGCAAACAAACAAGCAAAAGATATTAATATCATCAATCTAAAACTAGTGTTTAAAATCTTCCCTGCTTTATCTCAGCAAACATCATTTTATGATTGTGCATCCATGTACTTAAATTAGTAATTTAAATTCTTCCTTAAAAAGAAACACAATGTTTACAGTTAAGATTTGTGAGCTATAACAATAAAGGAATTATTCATTTCACAAACTGACAAACAGCCATATTCAGGAACTTGAGAAATTAGCAAGTGAGATTTTTCCATCACTGTAATGAGCAGATGTTTACTTATCTTTACAGAGTCTGTCATGTCTAGTGAATACACAGTGCTAAGCTGTCAGCATTTATATAATGGTTTTTTGTGTGTTTGTTTGTTTTCGAGACAGGGTTTCTCTGTGTAGCCCTGGCTATCCTGGAACTCACTCTGTAGACCAGGCTGGCCTCAAACTCAGAAATCCTCCTGCTTCTGCCTCCCAAGTGCTGGGATTAAAGGCATGCACCACCACTGCCCGACATAATATTTAAGTCTGTAAATATTCAGTACTTAAAAAGTCCATGCTATCAGTTAGGGCTGGAGATATGGCTCAGAGGTTGAGAGCACAGATTACTCTTCCAGGAGTCCTGTGTTCAATTCTCATCAACCACATGATGACTCACAACTATCTATAATGTGGTCTGGTGCCATTTTAGGGCATGCATGCAGAATATTGTGTATATAATGAATAAATAAATCTTTTTTAAAAAGTCCAAGTTATCTTTAAATATCGAATTTCCTCTTTTATGTCCTAAGTCTGTCAATTATGGCTGGTGTAAATTTTTTTAAAAATTTCATTCTTTCTTACATCTAAAGGGAATAAATGACCCATGCAGAATTAAATCAAACCAAAATTAAACACCTACTTCTATCCTTGGTGAACTTCCTGTAATGTGGTTTCTCCAATATGCTGGCTTCCATTGCACTCAAGGCTGTTGCCTCACCAATAGCCTCCCGAGTTCTTTCTTTGGGTAATCTAGGCCTGCCACAAACGTGGAGCTTCAGCTCCAAAAGCGTTAATGACTACAAAAACAGCAATACCTATTTGACTCTTACACATTATCATGTTCAGCTGCCATCGCAAAACTTGCCCTCCTCTTGGCCACAGCTACATGCATGCTGGGACTGATAAAACACTTCTCACAAAATTTTGGAGTCAGTTTATTATATTTGTTTTTCTTTTCTTTTCTTTTCTTTTCTTTTCTACTTTGTATGTATGTATGTATGTATGTATGTATGTATGTATGTATGTATTTTAAGCTCCAGATTTTATTCCCCTCCCAGTCCACCCTCTGACTGTTCAACATCCCATACCTCCTCCCCAGACCCCTGTATCCACAAGGATATCTCTACCCCCCAGCCCCACCCCACAAGATCTCTAAACTCCCTGAGGCCTCCAGTTTCTTGAGGGTTAGGTGAACCCAGATCCAGTAGACCTCTCCTGTATATGTGTTGGGGGCCTCATATCAGCTGGTGTATGTTGCCTGGTTGGTATATGAGAGATCTCAGGGGTCCAGGTTAACTGAGACTGCAAGCGGGGAGGGAGGGACTTGGGAGGGAAAGGAGATGGGGTTGGGGAGAGTCAAATATGATCAGTTATTGTGTTGGGAGAAAAGGACTGAAGCCTTGAGGATCAGCAGAAAGAATAGAAACAGGTAACCTCGAGAGGTAGATGGTGGGGCGGGGGGGAGCCCTCCAAAATGTACCAGAGACCTGGGAGGTGAGAGACTCTCAGGACTCAAAAGAGATGAAATGCCCTACACTGGAGATATGGAACTTGAAGAGCCCATCTCCAGCAAAAAGATAGAGAGCATCATGTGAGGAATAGGCTTGCCATCCCACAGTCAAAACTCTACCTCATATTTGTTCCTGTCTGAAAGAACTGCAGGGATGGAAATGGAGAGGACCTGAGGAAAAGAAGGTCCAGTGATAGGCCCAAATTGGGATCTAGCTCAAGGGGAGGGCCCAAGGCCTGACACTATTCTGACACTATGGAATGCTCACAAAAAAAAGTCACCTATCATGACTGCTCTGTGAAAGACCCAACAAGCATCTGAAAGAGTCATATGCAGATGTTTGCATCCAGCCAATGAACAGCACAGGCCCCTGTGGTTGAATTAGCAGAAAGATGGAAGAAGCTAAAGAGAGTGACCCTGTAGGGGGACCAACACTTTCTTTTCTTTTTTATTGAAAATAAAATTTCCTCTCATTCAACACACCCAGAGTTTGCCCTTGAACCACTTCTCTCAGTCCACAGCATTTGACTTCTTCACTTCCCTTGCTCCATTCCTCACCTATCTCTTTTCAGAAAAGAATAGGTCTCTAAGAGACAACAACCAAACACTACAAAACACAGTAAAGCAAGGCAAAAGCCTTTATAATGAGGATGGGCAAGGCACCTAGCAAATGAGTCCCAAAAGCAGGCAAATTCATCAAAGACACCGAGCCAGGCAATCCAGGGTCTGTCTTATAAAGGGCATAATTTATTTGGGGCTGCTGTACAGGTTCAGAGGTTCAGTCCATTATCATCAAGGTGGAAACATGGCAGCATCTAGGCAGATATGGTGCAGGCAGTGCTGAGAGTTCTACATCTTCATCTGAAGGCTGCTAGTGGAAGTGACTTTCAGGTAGCTGGGGTGAGGGTCTTAAGCCCACACTCCAAGTGACAAACTTATTCCAACAAGGCCACAACCCCTAATATTGCCACTCCCTCACCCAAGACTATACAAACCATCACAGGTTCCTACAAAAACAGCACGATAACAGTCTCAGGATATACACAGACTACCTGGTGGAGATCCTTGTAGACTATGATTTCCTATACTATCTCAATGAGACATTATCTGCCTTGATGAGTTAATGTAGCTTGGCATTGTCCATGCCCTCTGACTCTGACAATATTTCTGCCATGTCTTCTACAGAAATCCAGAAGTTCCTAGAGCATGGATCAATGTAGACTTCTAATTTATAATCTTTTCCCCCTAACGTCTGACTGTGGAATTCTCCATCTGCTCTCATATGCTGCACAGAACTAGGAGTATGTTAGAGTACTATTAGGAATCATTTCATCACCTTCTCTTTTCGGTCATCTTCAGGTTTACCCTAGGTCTCTGGTCTATCCAGATCCTGGTTACTGGGAATGTAAGCAGTGTAGGGCATGAGCTCCCTCTCCAGGCACCACCAAACTAAACTCTCTCCCTCTTTCATTTTCCCCCAAGATCTCTTGAATACATACAAAAGAAGTCATTTTTCTCTTGGTAATTCTGCCACGGACTGGGTTCTCTGCAGGGACCTCTTGTTCCACGGGATGAGAGTTCTGGTCAGGTGGGCAAAAAATTCAGTGAATGACAGAGTTGACACAAGGAAGTGCTGAGTCTGAGTGTATTTCTTAAAAATGACATCAGACTTTGACAGTTATTACAAAAGAGAAATGAAAAATCTGGCAGCTCAGCAGTTCATCAGAGGTTCATCTGAGGCCACCTGAAACACACTGCGTCTAAAGCAGCCACCTCTTCTGGACAGGCGCTGTTATCCCACCCCCTACCCCCACCCCCACCCTCCACCCCCCTCACCCCCCTCACCCCAGCCCCAAGTGCTCTGGGCCTAGAGGGCTGTGGACTGCATGAGGCTCGAAGCTAGAATGCTCTTTCTAAAATGCCCGAATCTTGAATCTGAATGTATAAGTCGGTGCACAAAGTGAAAACCAGGCTTATATAGTATACAGAAACAGGACGAATGACAAAAGTCATGTAGGCAAGTTACAGTCACATCCAGGTCAGTAAGATCAGACATCCAGGTGCAAATCGGAAGAGCAGTGGTGTCCTTCCCACTGGGGCTGTCTTGGCAGTCTCAAGCTAATTCTCTGAGTCTGTTGGAGGCAAGCACCAGGAAGTCCCAATCTAGCAGTTCCTGAGAATGCCCTTAAGTGAGGGAAGCCCTTTAATTACTCTCTGGTATGTAAAACAATTCTGTCTTCTGTGGGACTGCTCTGAGAATTCTAACTATGTTTACAATTAGCAATAGTGTCTGACCTCTGTTGCTAACTCTGAGGACATCCTGTCTGATAAGGCAGTTTCCTTGTGAGAAATTCCAAGCTAACAATAGCTTGGTAATAAATTAGAATATATTAGAACACTGTGTTGGCCAGTGAACAATGTTTAATCTTAGTTTTTTGATTATGAATTATTTCTTGGGGAACCTTTATGCCTGAATAAGAAGGCATGTTGAGTATTGGAAAGACTAATCTGGAACACGTCTGAGTTAGAAGATGCCAAAGACTGACTGAATAACCAGGAGGCAAACTCCCTTTGAAGCTGTATGCCTCTGGTTTATGATCAGGCCTTCAAGCCTGACACTGCAGACTTTACTGGAGTAGACAAGTGGGTGGGGCATAATTCAAAAGTAATTACCAATGAACAATCTTTCAAATGTGGCAGTTCTGATAGACTTGGCACCATTTTTTTTTTCAAGTTTGCAAACTGCAAACTTTTATTTACTTTGGAAAAACATAAATGAGAGGATGTATATGCAGTCCTGAATTTAAAGCCAATATATCATGTTTCTTTGACTCCCCTGAACAACAACTTGAAAGCTTACCACACTTAGATATTAAACAGTCTACAGCTGTTGGGGTAAGTATTACCATTCTACATCCCAGAAATCCAGAAATCCATGAGTATATATGTACTAATGTATTAATCTTAGGTAAATATTACATGATATGATTTCTGGTTGCTGTTGAAAAATCCTTAAGAATATTTCTATATATCTTCTCAAGAAATTACATTCTAGAGAAAGAATAAAACATTATAACAGAAAAAAAAAGGATTGTGAGCCACAGGTTATCGTGCAGACATGGCCAAGTCCAAGAACCACACCACACACCCAGTCCCACAAATGGCACAGAAATGGCATCAAGAAACCCCGGTCACAAAGATACGAATCTCTAAAGGGGGTTGACCCCAAGTTCCTGAGGAACATGCGCTTTGCCAAGAAGCACAACAAGAAAGGCCTGAAGAAAATGCAGGCCAACAACGCAAAGGCAGTGAGTACATGGTGCAGAGGCCATCAAGGCCCTGGTGAAGCCTCAGGCCATCAAGTCCAATATGACAAAGGGTTCCAGCCGCAAACTCAGCCATCTGGCATTCATCGCTCACCCCAAGCTTGGGAAGAAGATTCAAAGCTACATGGCTAAGGGTCAAAGGCTCTGCCAACCAAAGCCCAAGGTTCAAACAAAGGCAGGGGCCAAAGCTCCATCTAAGGCCCAAGCTTCAGCTCCAGCCCAGGCTCCCAAAGGTGCCCAGGCTCTCAAAGGTGCCCAGGCCCCTGTGAAGGCCCCATAGAAAAGGCCAGTATGACAATGGATGGACTGCTGTGACACACCTACTTACACAGTTTGCAGATGACCAGTGTCCTATGCTGGTTTTACAAATAAATTGGAGGCAAGATCTGTTAAAATAAATAAATAAATAAATAAATAAATAAATAAATAAATAAAAGATTGTGAAGAGGAAAGACAAAATTCTCAAATGTATCAGGTACAATAAAGCCATGATCTATAAATTTAACTATGGCTTTAATTAACTTAGGATATCAGTGGATTGAGTATTGATTAATCCATTTTAATTTATTTTTCAGAATTGAAACTATAATTCTGAAACAGTTTTCAAATGTATTTTCTGAGAATACATAAGAAATTTTTCAAAGAAATAGCAATTATAGAGATTTTTACAAGATAAAAAGAACTTGTTAAAATATGAGTCACTGTGTTTGAGGCACAAGGATAAATGAATAAATCACAACAGATGGAAAGCTTGGAAATAGAAGCCGTGTATGGGACATGTGTTTTATGACAATGAAGAAAAGGAGAAGACTGGAAAAAATGTTTCTTAAAAATCCTAGGTTAGCATTGCTAAATAAATTCGAGGAAACACACACATCTTAACAAGTGTATTTATTTCATCAATATATTAAGGCTGTTTAAGCCTAGAGCAAGCTGTTTGAGTAAATTACTAAATGCAGAAATCTTCTGTTCCATGCTGAGGATGTTAGCATGCAGATATACAGCTGAACACATCCTTCAACATAAACTTTCTGGTCTTTAAAGTCTTCTCATTTGGCTACTCTTCTTTTTACATATATTTATTAAACTATTTCCCTGTTTAGGTATTTACATAGTATTCTAATAGTTATTTCTGTAGTATCAGGATATGAGATATTGTATAAAAATATTAATAACTCACAAAATCTAAAAGGTAAAATAAAATTCAATCTAAAAGCAATTACCTTTTTCAGATCTATAAATTAATCAACATTTAGTATTTTTAAATTATTTTTAAATTTAACAGCCCAAAACAAAAAAATAATTTACATGGTAAGATTATTGCTATTTCTATTAGAAATAATTTAAACTGTATTAGTTTCACTTTAAGCCTTTTAATCTAATCAAAGGCAGGGCAATTTGTATTTTCCTACACTTGATAATAATTACCACTAATTGATCTAACTTTGTTACTTATCTGTTGTTTAAATAAAAATACAGTTTTACTACTTCTTTGCAACTTCTATTCCTTCCAGCATCTTCTACCTACTCACTCTCAAATTTAGAACCAGTTTTGCTATAGTCATTACAGCTATAGATAAACACATATATACATGAATAAATACATAAATATGGACTATTGAGCCTAGTTGATTTTACATGTATGTATATACTTTAAGAGTGGATCACTTGGTATTGTATAGCAGATTAGCTACCTGATTCACCTCTCACCTGCTGCTGTTCATCTGGAACTGGGGTCCTATCAGATTTCTTACAAATATATTGGCATGTTATTTGATGTTGTCATAGATCAGGTCTTGTTTAGGTAGTCATATTGTTGAGATTTCATGTGTAGAATGTCCCTGTCATATCTAAAAGACACTATCCTATCTCTAAACAGACTTCCTTGTCCTATGGCAAATACAGTGTGTTCTTGAACACTTCTAAGATGCTATCCAAACTTTATATGTAAGGGATTTGTTGCCAATGTACCAGTTTTCAATGGTTAATATAAACTTAGCAATTCTCTGAATTTTGAGCAGTTGTGGATCTCTGTAATGTTTTTTGTTTTCTTCAAAAAAGAAAAAAAAGATACAAGGAGCTGAGGTTAGAGCTGCACTTACCAGTGGGTACAAGGGTAAACATTTCAATTGCATTTTGGAATTGCACAGAAATTGGAATATGGTAACAGTTGGTTCTGCTCTAAGATAGCTAATGTCATTACCCATGGGTAGTTGGCAACATTTTCACTAGTAGATTTCCCTTCTCTTGAGCTAGACATAAATTAATTTAGACAGCTCTTGGTTACCTCCAAGATATTAGTGCCACAATAACACCTTCAGTAATATCTTACAATTCTAATAATTGTGGTCTATAGGCATTTTAGCAAGGTAAGCCAGATTCATTTTTTCCTCAGAGAAAGGATAGAGGTTTACTATGCTATAAAAGCTGGCCAAGAGTGAGAAGGCTGTGGACTTATTCCAGCTGAATTTCTCCTAGTCCTATCCACAAAGTGACTTATAACTTCAGTAATAAGGACTAATATCCTAATTCTAGGAAGAGACTGAGGGTAGGAAGAATACTCTATATTCTTTTTGGAGTCTCTTTGACTCCCCTGACCAACAACTTGATAGGATACTTCTCATGCTTAGATAAACAGTCTATGTATCTTGGGGTAAGCATTACCATTCCACATCCCCAAAACACAGAAATTCACTATATATACATATACATATACATATACATATACATATACATATACATATACATACACATACACATACACATACACATACACATACACACACACATACACATACACATACACATACATATACATATATAAAATGTACATATATGTATGCGTGTGGTATATTAGCTGTAGAAAAGTATAAAATTATATGATTTGTTGTGGCTATTCAAGAATCTTTAAGAATATTTCTATAGATTCTTCTTAGGAAAATACATTCTAAAAAATGTATAACAAATTATATCAGAAATAAAAAGATTTAGAAGAGGAAAGCCAAAATTCATAAATACATCAGGTGCAATAAAGCCATGATCTTAAAAGATCAACAATTGCTGATTAGAAATTCTTTTAAAAAATTCATGATTGTCCTTGAGATGAACAAAATCTTACCTTAATAGATGGAATTTTACTCAAAACTCCCAGAACCTGTAATCAAGAGAAACTCTTTAAATCAAAAAAGGTACTTGTTAAACAAATTACATCACAAACTAAAGTGTATAAAAATAATATAGATGAACTTTATACAATATGAAAGAAAGTAACTGTGGATAAGGCATACAGAACTGCTATGTTTCTGCCTCAAATAATGTAGAATATACTCAATTCTATTACTTATTTATAAAATTATAAATTAAATTGTAGTGTATACAGGATATTTCATGGTAGATTGAATGAGAATAGCTCACACAGGCTAATATATTTGAACACTTGTTTTCCAGTTGCTGAACTGTAAGCAAGTATTAAAAAGTTGGCCTTTTGATGGAAGTGTGTCACTGTGAGTGGTTTTGAGGTTTCAAAAGCCCATATCATTCCAGTTATTTTTTCTCTGACTTATGTAAGAGATGTAAGCTCTCAGCTACTGCTGGAGCAGCATGCTTACATGCTGTCATGCTGCCCACCATGTTGGTCATGAACTCAACTGTGAGTCTTTCTGCTCTCATGGATAGTAGGCTGATTTAGTCCATGGAGGGAAGTGGGAACAGAGACATTGAGCAGGGAGTTCAGAAGCCCCATGAGTACCTACAGTGAATAACCCCACCTAGACCAGCTATCAGGAGGCAGATCAACATTACTTAGGGTGATTCAAGGCTTATTCAAGTTTTAGGGGACTGAAGGTAGGAACATCCATGATGTCATTGGATGTGGGCTTAGGGTACCTGAAAGGCCTCATTCACATGAGGAATCATCTTAGAAATCTCAGGAAATGGCTGAGCAAGTTCTTGTCAGGAGAAAGAAAATTAATCCTGTAATCAAACTAAGGCTATTCAGTATTCCTCAGGTAGAGGCATGTATGGGGCTTCGAATTTCCAGCAAGGTCAGAAAGAAAAGCCATGCTAATGGGGGGGATCTCCCATATTTTGCAGAACCTAGAGATTATCAAGTCATGGTGGATTTTGACCTTAATTAGCAGAGTTTTCCGCAATCACCCTCTTAAATTGTAAGCACACCTACATTTAAATGATTGATCACCTTGGTCACACTCAATATAAAAGCAACTGAGATACATGGAGAATTAGAATTTTGAACATGCCATTTGCTTAAATATGTGGTAAACCTAGAACACTTACATTTATTTGGTCAGAATACAACATTATTAAATACATTTTAATTTTTTTGAGGAAGTTGAACATACACTAAAAATTTTTTTAAAAAAGCTATTTAATTGCTAATCATTAATTTCTTGGAGAAAGTGTTAAAGTATATACATACCAATATCATTCATTTTGTGATTAATATATTGTTTATTTTCAGACTATAAAAAAGGTACAACATCCCACCAAAGACTACTAAAATGTCTATATAGCTAAGTTGTTAATATTAGTGAGAGGAAAGTAAAAGGGAAGACTTGGTAACATTTCAAGTTTATGTCCTGGTGGGACACAGAATCATGATCATTGCAGAATTCTTTTTAACTTAGGGCTGCAATAGAAATAAGGTTTCTAGGTAGAGCTACCCTGGCAATTTAATGGGTATGATGCAGGTATGGCATGTGTGTTTCCTAAGGTATCTGTACATTGGCTAGTTTAAACAACTTCTCTATCTTTAGTACTTTGGGGCTACATCCCTCAAGTATGTCATTCTCCTTGGTTAAAAAACCAAATGGATCTACAGAATATACAAAGTCTCAAAAAAAGGACGGATTAGCCAACCTTGAGGCCAATGTTTAAAATTAGATTGAGTCAATTTAAAAGAAAAGCCATAAATGAAATACAGAGTTGGAGGACAGAGAAAGGGATGGAGAAAGGGAGAGGAGGGAGAAAAAACTCTTCTTATGCATATGTATGTATAAAGAGTAAGAAGTCTAAGAATAATTACAATAAAAAAAATCAGAGTTTCAAATTTATATAATGTATGAGTCCATTTCTATAACAATTTTAGAAAATGAAATCCAGTCTCTACTAATAGAAAAATGACTAGGAATGGGGAGAACAATGTAATGGTAAAGGCACAGGCATTAGGAACCCTTTTTTCCTCTGAGAGATTATGCAGTATCCAATATGTCTTAAGCAATATTTCTTCCTTTCTAAGTACTCAATTATGTAGTCTTGTCTGTTATAATTTTGCAAAAAGCAGCGTTTTTAATCTATTTTCTATTCATTTTATCTCCATTTACATTTCTATTTTACAATTCAAAGTGTTACATTTGTAACAAGAGATTTCAATATGCTCACAGCTAGTTGAAAAAATTTGATGCATTCCTCATAGCTTATTCAATCCATTCCAAATGTAGTTTTGTTTTATGGATAGTCATTTCTAATTTTATCTTCTCAACAACAAAATTGTAAATGGGTGGCTGTTTCATTGTATAGGCATTACTCAACTTCTCCCAAACGCTTTTATTAATCTTTCTGTTCTAATGGTATGTATTTATATGTGTGTTTTCTGAATTTTATTTCTGTTCAGGCCTCACATAGTATATACAGAATTTTTGTAGAGGCTGCATATTTGAATTCAAAATAGAGATGATTTACATTTATTTACAAATATAAATATTTAAACTATTACCTGTTTCCTCCAGTAATTTGATACTTCATTTTTTGTCAAGTAACCAGAATTAGGGAACTATTGTAATATACTGGTATATATGGACATGTAAAAAGTTGTGGGGAGATTTTCCACTTTATAAAGCATTTGCTACAAGATTGAGGATCAGAGTTTGGGTTTATAGAACTTTAAAGCATGTGCCTGAAATTCAAGTACTAAAAGACAGATACATAGAATTCAATGACAACCTAGCTAGCTACTCTAGCTGATCAGTTATGTCTGAATTCAACTAGATGAGCCCTTCTTACTAAAATAAAAGTGGACATATACAACAAAGGACTCCCTGGTCTGGCTTCAGTGAGAGAAGATATGCCTAACCCTCAAGAGACTTGAGGCCCCATGGAGTGGGAAGGCCTGGCGGGGGGAAAAGGTAGAAGATATGGACATCCTTTTGGGGAGAGTAGGGAGAAGGGATGGAGTGAGGAACTATGGACCAGGAAGGGGCTAATTTTTTAATGTAAAAAATTAAAAGTAATAAAAGTAAAAAGCACTACTTTAAGTATCTCTCAGCCCTTTGGGATTTCTTTCTTGAGAATTCTATGTTTGGATATGTACCCCATTTTAAAAATGGATTATTTAGTTTACTGATGTCTAATTTCATGAGTTATTTATGTATTTTGGATAGTAGCCCTTTGTCAGATGTCCCTCAATGAAAGAATAAATAAAAAAGTGATAAATTTACACAATGGAGCATTACATAGCTGTTAAAAATATTGACATGAAATTTGCAAGCCAATTGATGGAACTAGAAAAAATATTATCCTGAGTGATGTAAGTAGATATTAGCTGTAAAACAAAGGACAATCATGATATTGTCCACCTACCCAAATAGAATAAGAAACAAGGAGGTCCTAAAGGTAGATTCAATTATCTCCCTAAGGGGAATAGAATATATTTTGCTAAGAGCAATTTGGGTTGGGCCAAGAAGGGATCAGGTTATTGGGGAGAAAATACTGGGAGAAATGACTGGAAATGGGGAGCATATCGGGAGCAATGGGGAAAACTAGTGCAGTGGAAACTCCTTGGAATCTATAAGGGTAATTGGTTCAAAGACTCCTGGGGAACTGGTCATTTTCAGTAACCAGTCAAGGCCTCAAGTGGAGGAATTGGAATACCAATTCAGCCATAAAACCTTTTAAGGACAGATTCTACTGCATGCAGAGTGTTTGGAGACTAGCAGAATTTTCATCAATGAGACAAGAGGTACATCTATTGATAATCAAGTAAATACAAAGAAGATATTAGGAATACAGAAATAGAGTAAAATGTACAACAGGCTGAGGTAACCCTAAGATTGAGAAGAAGCCAGGAAATACCAACAGGAGACCTTGTGTGTGTGGGAGGAGAACACAGTTGGGATGTATGAGTTTACAATAACAACAACTGTTAATAATAAATATGTCTATAATTCTAGGTGAATATAATTAAAATAAATTATGTAAAAATTTCAAAGAACTCATGAAAATACCATTTAAAATATAATAAAATAAGGAGGAAACTCTACTATCCCTAACATGTAAAATAAAACCTTCTCTACAAACAAACAGTATAAACATATATAAAACTAAATCAGTAAAAGATAGTACACTTTTACAGCATAAACCCGTAACATTAAGATGTAACATTAAGATGATACATTTTAATGTCTATGTAACCTCCTTCAGCTGAAAGCAGGCTATCTCAGACCTTGCCACAAGCAGCTGGCCCACCTGGGGCGAGCTAGGCTTACTGACTTAAACAAAGCTCTTTTGTACCTGCCTCTTCTCTGCCCTGGAAGTTCCTGCTAACAGCTACACCTTGCAGAATTGCTTCACCTGCGTTTGAGACGGAGCATCCAGATGCTAATTTAGCTACCGGTTGCTGGCCAACTGAGGACAGGGGTTTGCCTGCCTGCTTGCTTCTCAGTTTGATAATACACTTTGGACTGCGAGCAGAAACCATGCCTCCCCCCCATTTGCCGTCCAATTCCCTTAATTTATCGCAGGCCCCTTCCCCTCTTCCAGAAGACCCGTTTGTATGTAGCTGCAGGTGGCTGCAACATGTCTAAAAGACTAATGATACATAGTAAAATAATAGAATGAGTATATACAGAGACATTTCTAAGAAGGCAACACAAGAATATATGAAATCTTTATTTGCTAAAAATAAGTTTCTGATGATATACATAGACATTTCTAAGAAGGCAATATATAAAAATATTAATTAGGTCTTTAGGTAAATCTGAATTAAAACAACACTGAAATAGCTGTTTAGTGCCAAATGTGACAATGTCAATTGGAGTTATGTTGCAGCTGAATTCTTTATTACTTACTGCTGGAAGAAAGTATAAATGAATGCAAATATGTTGAAGAATGTTTTTATTATTTCCAAGAGATTCTAAGATAAACTAATCCTATAAAATAGAAAACAAGTAAATATACACCCCAGAGAGATTCCCTGTTCAAATGTGCAGAAAATATTTATTCCCACTACTAAATAGTGTTGATATTCTTCACACTTGTGAAAAATTGAGAATAAAAATTTATCCACAAGGATTTATAAATAACAACATCACATTAATAAAAGCAATAACAGTGTTTTTCCTATAAAAAAAGCTGCACTTCTCATTATTTTGCTAGCATTAACTTATTTAATCTCTAGAAATACACTGAGGAGAAACTTGATAATTTTAATTCTAATTTGAAGATATAACGAATGCAGATTAATTACTACGACTGTTATTTAAAAATCACAAAATTAGTCAGAGATATTTCATTTATATAAATTTGTGTATGTGTACGTATGTATAAATTTCCATTCACTAAACAAAGTAATTTTTAAAAAATGAGAGTTATACAAATTGATGACTCTTTCATTAAAAATCTTATTATAAATCAACAAATCACAATGGAAATTAACATGTGTGACAGTCTTGAACATAGCTGCTAAGATAACCAATTCTCAAGTGACATCGCTATTTGGACCCAGGGCACAACAGGCTACCTAGAAAACACCCCGAATGTTAGACTTTAGGGGTAGAGACTCAGCTGTGCTGATTTCACCTGACCTCATTTTTGCATTACTTTTATAGTATTTCTAAATTGGCCCTATAATCTAGTCAAGTATACGACACTATAAAGATGTTAAAGTTTAAGGAAGAAGTGGGATACAGTTAGATTTAAGGAGGTATCCATGAAGCCCTGCTTTCTCTGTGTAGCACTGCAGTAACCAGATTTGAGAGTGAAAGACTGCACTCAGAATGTAGAGTCATTAGGGTAAAAAGGTCAAGTACATCCATGGATGCAGAGTTAATGTGAAGCCAGTCTGAGATACATCCAAAACTATTTTAAAAGGAAGTAGGTAAAGCATGTAAATAATAAGATTTGGTTGAGATGTAGGTCAATAACAAAATTTTTGGCTAACATATTTGCAAATCCCAAAATTCAACTGTCAAATGCACACAGACACAGACACAGACACAGACACACACACACACACACACACACACACACACACAATTTAAGATGATATGGCTTTTCCTTTCTTTCCTCAGAATGTCTTTGTCTTTCATCCTGAGATAAAGCCAAAACAGGTAGGATCATGTGCATCTTGCTATGGAATACTCAATAGTGTCCCTTTACTCCTTTCACAATCTCAAATGCTTGCCTCAAATGTATTTGACCTGACTGCTTTACCTTTTCCAGGAGATATCACTTCTGGTCAGTTCCTTTTCTCTGACTGCAACATCCTGTGATTCAGTTATCTGCACTGAAGGGCTGTTGCAGATCCAAGCATGGCAAATACAATGCCTACAAGTCCTGGCCTCCTTCCCTCTCCCTTGCTTAACTGTTAAATTACATTCCTAAAGATAGCTACCAAGGTCTATCTCATTATTTGGCCACGTTCTTATGTTCAGTGTATTCCTGAGGCTCAACACCAAGTATAAAAACACCAAGATACAGTAGTTAAAAACCTCCATTTGGCTACCCTAATTATCATACCCAACCAGAACCTACCAATTCCTGCTAGTTCTAACACAGATCTCCCTTTTTTCCCTCTTAAAATGCACACCTGCAAAACTACTTCCTGCTGTTTCTACCTGATTCAGATTGAGCCACCTTGTCTCTCTGCCTTACTTAATAATAGATTTCCTTCTATTTGGAAAGTGGTGTTTGGGTGTGGTCTGTGCCTAGTCTGGACTCCAGAGGGGTGTACCCTGCAGGACATAGGTATCTTCATGAGAGAAATATTCCCTCAGCTCAATCCAAACGTTTTTATGAATATCTGTTATTGTCTGAAACCATCTCTGATAGGTGCACTAAAGTCATCATATTACCTCCTGGCTAATGGAAGTACTTTCTCTTTACACCTCCCACCATATTATATGCATATTTTAAGTGCTTTTTGTCGTCCATTATTCGATTTTGATCTGTGTTGCTCACTCTTCTCCTTTTGTCCAAATGAAGGTCTTAGGCATTTACAAATATGTACCGAATAAATGAATATTGAAGTTTTTTTAATTTAATGACATATATAAATATTATCTTTATTATGACTGCATATAGGACACATATGTAAGCTTTTGCTGAAAGCTTAATACAAACTAATGTTAATACATTATTTAATTACTTTTGTTTTTTCTAATTTGGTGCTAAAATTCAAATCTATAAGTTGGAAATCCACTGAATGTATTCCTGTGAACAGAAGATGGGAATCCTGGTGTAGGGGTTATTTGAAAAAACAAGGGCAATCAGCTTAATGGATACCAGCACATCCAGCCATCAACTTAGAGAGTCACTTAGACTGATGTTTTCAGGGTCTGAAATGAACAACACAAATCAATTAAAATCAGAAAATTCTATGATCAGAGAAAATAGGTAAATGCTACCCAAAGCATTTGTAACAGAGGAAGGAGATAATCAAAAGTCTGAGAAATAATTTGTCAATGTATGTCAATCAGTCTCTGCTATGAACCTCCTAGGTCTTTACAGAAAGCCAGATGGACATCACAGTCACTTTTTTTCTTTTTTTAGAAATAGGAGCTGTACAATGGCCCACAGCTTGACTTTACTCTCTTCCAATCTACCCTAGTTTCTGTAACTCCTTAAGACAGTGGTCTGAAATAGTAATCAAGTCTGAGTTTGTAAAATGGTGTCTTTCACTTAAAGCAACCCATAGAACATCAGCTCATCTTCTCTTCAGTGAACAAAACTGGTCGATTAATATAGTTTTGACAATCAAATTCTTACAGAACCTTTTAAACATGATGATTTATGAATGAACAAACATCTCCACTTACCATGTGCTATCTGAAGTAACCCAAACCTGGATCAAAAGATTCTCTTTCAAGAGTGAGGATGAGTCACAGGAGACTCTGAAGATGACAAGTACTACATCCCTCACTAAATTCTAACCTCCTAATGTCTTCCTTAAGCCTCTCTACTGGAAACATTTTATAACCAATAATAATGTAAGTTCAATATAATCATAATTTCACTGAAGGAACATATGTGTAACTCTACTCAGAAAACAAAGTAAAATACAAGCATTGCTTCCCTAAGTAAAAGATTTTCAATCATTAGTTACAATAACTTATTTGTATGTCTGTTATGACAAATAGCTAGCAAGCAGTCCAATTGCTGTTCTTAGAACCAATTTAATGTGTCAAGCTTTCCTTTCTGCTGCAATCCCTTTTCACCTCAAAGAGATTAACTGGACTGTGTTTTCTGCTTGCTTCTACTGGTATTACTTAAATATCAAACTAGAAAAGGAAGTACTATCTTAAGTCTGTGCATTTCTAGTAAATTGTAGAGCTTTGCAATTCACTGTGTTTGTGAGGTTTCTAAACTTGCTGTGTTCACTCATCAGGCACACGAAAGTCCCTCTGATATTGACTTTGTATTATATGGAGTTGTAGAAGAACCAATGGAGGCTAGTAGTGCTTGTGTGTCATAAACCCATCAGTTAAAATCTGTTTTTATATCAGTGATATTCTAGAACAGACTCAAGTGTTCTGTTTTTAATCCTTTACCCTGGTAGTTATTTAGAAACTTAGAAGGAAGGAAAAAGGCTTAGCTTAATATTTTTCATGTTATCCAATGTGGAAATTTTCCATATTATAAGGTAAAATACACACTTTATTTATATATAAATTTGTTTTACATCTTTTAAATATGAGTTTAATTCCAAGGGAGATTTTGTCATAAATTACTATTAATAAATTTATCTTTTAAAAATTCTTTCCCTCTGTCTAAGTATTTCTAAATAATGCAATGTTTTAATTTTAGGTACGGGGATATCTGATTTGTGCACACTGGGCAACTAATCCAGGCAGAAGGCAGAGATTGTGAGAACTGTCTTAGCAATTACAGTGTTTAGAGCTAAACAAGTCAAAGTAATGTTGATGTGGTATCACTCAAATAAAAGCACTGGACACTTCAGACAGTCCCATAATCTTGGCTGGTCCAGTGATCCTCCCATCAATTCTGTAGTTTCTGTAATAATAAGTGTAGGAAATCATCTTTACAGGAACTGTTGGTTGTAGAACAAGTAAGGAGTACTTTATCTCTCTCTCTCTCTCTCTCTCTCTCTCTCTCTCTCTCTCTCTCACACATACACACACACACACACACACACACACACACACACACGTACGCACGCACGCACGCACGTGCACACACACACACACACACACACACACACACACACTTCTAATATATCCACTTTGGACAGTTTTCTTTTCTTTTCTTTTCTTTTCTTTTCTTTTCTTTTCTCTTCTCTTTTCTCCTCTTCCCTTCTTCACCTTCCTTCCCATTCCCTTCCTTTCTTTCCTTTCCTTTTCTTTCTTTTTAATTCCAGTCACTGCCTACTCCCATCCCCACTCCAGTCACAGAGTCTCTCCCCTAATCCCTTCCCCCACTCCTCTGAAAAGGTTGCCCCCCACTGAGTATCCCCCCTCACTGGGACATCAAGTCTCTGCAAGACTAGAAGCAACCTCTCCAAGTGAGGCCAAACAAAGCAACTTCATTAGGCTACATATGTACCTATATATGTATCTATGCTCTTTGGTTAGTGATGCAGTCTTGGAGACCTCCATTGGCTCTGATTGTCTTCAGGTGGAGTTTCTATCCCATTCAGAGCCTTCAATCCTTACCTCAATTTTTCCACAAGAGTCCCCAACCTCTGTCTAATGTTTGTCCGTAGATATCTCCATCTGTTTCAGTCAGTTACTAGGCAGAGTCTCCCAGAGTATAATTATTGGAGGCTCTAGTCTGCAAGCATAACAAAGTATAGGAATTGGTGTTTGCCCATTTGAAGGGTCTTCAGTTGGGCTGGCTATTGGTTGGCCATTCTCTGAGTCTCTGCTCTCTTTGAGGCAGAAGGAGGGAGAGAACTGATTTGGAGAGAAGATTCAGGGGACAATGGGCGAGTGTAGGATCAGGTGTAGGAAGAGACAGAAGAGTGGGACAGAAGGCCAAGAGGATGAATGAAAGTTTGCAGCTGCGGGGAGTGGAGTAGGGGAGGGGATAGGAAGTATCTCTAGAATGTGCCAGAGACTTGGGATGAAGGAGGCTTTCAGAAGTCAATGGAGGTCACCTTACCCTAGATGCATGACAGTGGGATATGGAACCCGAAGTGGCCACCTCCTGTAGCCAGGTAGGACTTCCAGTAGAGAAATAAGCACACTAACTTACTGCCAAAACTTTTAACCCCAAATTTGTCCTGTCTAAAAGAAATACAGAGACAAAGAATAGGCAGCATTAATGACTATCATATAATGGATTACTGGCTTCTATGTTTCAATTTATCTTTGATCAATAAATATACTTCCTAAACATGATGTCTGTGAGTGTTATATGTCTCACTATAAACAAAAAAATATAGTTTTGTGTGACCACAGACCAAGTTAAAGTGAAGAAAAGGGTTGGGACATTTGTTCCTCATGTCACATACTGATGATTTATTTTGTTCTTTGCAAACTGGAGTCTTCTAGTAAGGTGGCTAGTAAACCATTTCACAATTATGATGAATTGAAAAACTAATATCCACCTTAATCTTTACAACAAAAAATTATAATGCATATGGAAAAATAAAACTATATTACTAAGTCACAAAAAACTGTACCTAAAGAAATACACAATCACACATACAAATAATGTTTATAAATTTCATTCTTTGGAAAATTTTGCTCAGTAGTATAAGGAAGGGAAGAAGGGAGTTAGGAATGGAAAGAGAGAGGCAAAAATTCCTTATTAGTTAATAAATGCAGTGTTCTATTGATGATTATAAATTATTTTAATGTCACCTTGAGAAATGAGAAAATTAGTCTTACATATTGCTAAATGGATTTAAGCACAAACTGTTATTATGAGAAAAGAAAACTAACCACAGCTGTCTTAGCAATTGCTCACTCAAAATGGCCAACCATATTGCATAATCTTATTAATGGAGTTGGAGGAAAATGAGCCAAAACTGAAACTCATCTCCTTTGATACTAAATTCCAACATAATCAATAACAGAAGATATGTGGCTAGTGTAATCCAGAGGTAAGAAATAAGAATATTTTATGAATCTTTGTTATACAATGTATCATACTATTAAATGGAGTCACCTGTTTTTTATGAATAATAATACATTACTGTTTAAACAAATATTTTTGAGTGGGTTTTAGATAGCATGAAACACTGATATTTTTTAAAAACATATCCTATTGCAAAAGCTAGGCAAATCAATAAAGTATTATATAATATACAAAAGTAAAGTCAAATATAACATTATATATAATATATATATAAAACAATAATGATATATATATATTAGGTTTTTTGAGACAGAGTTTCAAACTCTGAGTAGCCCTGGCTGTCCTGAAACTCACTCTGTAGACAAGGCTGGCCTCGAACTCAGAAATCTGCCTGCCTCTGCCTCTCAAGTGTTGGGATTAAAGGCATGCGCCAACACCGCCCTGCGTGAGGCTTATTTCTAAGAAAAGAAAAATACGGTAAACAATTTCAACAACTAACAGCATCATTTCTATAAAATGCTTGAATCATTAGATTATATATGTTCTAATTATGTGTCAAATTATTCTGTTTTTCTAAATTCAGTTTGTTACTAATGATTATATTTTATAGTCTTATATTCATCAATAAATATTTATAATGTGATTTTTGAACCATTTCAGAGAAGTACTCCAAAACTTAACTTAATCTATGAAATTCAGCATGATGTAAATACCTGAGGGAACAGAGATTTGGTACAGAGGGAAAAGCAAGTCATTAAAACTCTCCCCCTTTTCAGGGTGTAAGTAATTGGATAGTAGATAACATTCCCCAGTTTCTTATATCTTGGAAATAGTAGGACTTGTTTCAATCAAAGACATCACAAAAGACTCTTTTCATGTATCATTATCATTATTTTATTCCCATGATTGATGTCATAAATGACAGTGGAAATGAAGATCATCTTACAATGTGCCATACTGAAAATAATTACTGACAAGCTACCTGCAACATAGCCTCTAAAGACTGGATATAATTTACAGAAACAGGAAAATATGCATTTACTCCTAGAAATATGATATTATGCTTGAATATGACAAAAAAGATATGTACTAGATTTGGAGCAAATTTGCATGAGTAATTGAAAATGACTGGCACAATTATTAAATGTCCCTATGTAAATGATTTTGTAACTGCATTAAATTGCTTTTAATCATTTTTCTCCTTATATGATACTGATAAAAGAAAAAAAATATCTTCTACTGTTTAAAATGGAATAGTGAGGCTGTCTGGGGCAGCCAGTGCCCTGAACAGACATTGGACACAAACTCTGCAGCCAGTCTACAACACCTAGAGGAATCTCCACTCCCAGATGCTCTAACATGCCCAGGATCAGAGGTGAGGAGGACACAACATCTGTCCCATCACCAGGAGTAACTGGGACCAGTGGGACCAGGCACACAGGAACTCCACCAGCCCAGTGGCACTGGTTCCTTTCATTCTGAATGAGCCAGTGCCCTAAGCAGATCTTGGGCCCAAATTTTGTATAGAGTCCCAGAGCATCCAGAGGTGGCTCCCCTCTCAGGCACTCTGATAAGCAGAGGATCAGAGAATCAGAGGTGAGGAGGACACATCTGTCCCAACAGGAGGAGGTGAAGGGACCTGTGGGACCCAGGCACACAGGAACTCCGCCAGCCCAGAGGCTACTGTTGCTTCCTGTCTGTCTGGGCCACTGCCGTGAGCAGACCTTGGGCACAAATTCCGCAGCCAGTCCCACAATACCCAGAAGAAACTCTATTCCCAGACATTCTAACAAGTCCAGGATCACAGGATCCCAGAATCACAGGATCACAGAGAAAGCTTGACTCTGAGAAGTTCTGACTCAACAAGGATCACAGGTCAGATTTAGCAAGTGCAGGTAGCACTAGAGATAACAGATGGTGGGGGCAAGCATAAGAAAATAAACAACACAAACCAAGGTTACTTGGCATCATCAGAACCCACTTCTCCCACCATAGCAAGTCCTGGACACACCATCACACCTGAAAAGCAAGATCTAAAATCACTTCTCATTATGATGATACAGGACTTTAAGAAAGACATAAATAATTCCTCGAAGAAATACAGGAGAACATAGGTAAACAACTAGAAACCCTTAAAGAGGAAACACAAAAATCCCTTAAAGAACTACAGGAAAACACAATCAAACAGGTGAAGGAAATGAACAAAATCATCCAGAATCTAAAAATGGAAATAGAAACAATAAAGAAATCAGAAAGAGAGACTACTCTGGATATAGAAAACCTAGGAAAGAGATCATGAGTCATAGATGCAAGCATCAACTACAGAATACAAGAGATAGAAGAGAGAATCTCAGAGGTAGAAGACACCATAGAAAACATCAACACAACAGTCAAAATGCAAAAAGCAAAAAGCTCCTAACCTAAACATCCAGGAAATCCAGGATGCAATGAGAAGACCAAACATAAGAATAATAGGTATAGTAGAGAGTGAAGACTCACAATATAATGGGCCAGTAAATATCTTGAACAAAATTATAGAAGAAAACTTCCCTAACCTAAAGAAAGAGATGCCCATGAACATACAAGAAGCCTACAGAACTCCAATTAGACTGGACCAGAAAAGAAATTCCTCCTGTGACATAATAATCAAAACACCAAATGCACTAAAGAAAGAAATAATTTTAAAAACAGTAAAGGAAAAAGGTCAAGTAACATATAAAGGCAAGTCTATTAGAATTACACCAGAAAGTCAGAAGATCCTGAGCAGATGTCATACAGACCCTAAGAGAACACGCTACTATACCCAGCAAAACTCTCAATAACCCTAGGTGGAGAAAACAAGATATTCCATGACAAAATGAAATTTATAAAATATTTTTCCACAAATCCAGCCCTACAAAGGATAACACCAACATAACGAGCAAAACTACACCCTAGAAGAAGCAAGAAAGTAATCTTTCAATAAATCTACACAAACCTAATTCCACCTCTTACAACAGAAACAACAGGAAGCAACAATGACTTTTTCTTAATATCTTAATATGAAATTTAATATTACCAACATGTCCTAATCGATTGAAATCCAAAAACACGAGGAATTAGAAATTTGTTGACTGTCATCCAATGGTCTCTCTAATTTGGTAATTGGAGAAATAGGTCCAATATTGTATAATCCATATACTCTTTCTACTTGTTTGTACATGACAGTGTCTTGCTGTGTACCATGTAATGGTCTTGAAATCATACTTCTCCTATCTCAGCCTCTCTATTAGCAGTATTGTTTATTTGATGTTTTTTATACTATACTATGGTTTTCAGAACAGCGTACATATCTCAAAAGTATTTATACAGCCAAAAGACATGTAACAATTACATTTCTTGTGAGGTGGCTTGTAAGAGAGCAACAAAGAGTGAGACTGAATGCTTTGCTTGACATTTGTAACTACTGTACCATTTGAAGAAGAGGACTTTCTCTGAGATGAATGCTTTTCCAAATTATCACTGCCAATGATCACTGCCCACGATTATAATGACTTTTCACTCCATTTGTGTTGAAGCTGCTATTTTAGGTCACCTATGACTACCATGAATATGCTGCCCTCTTTTTATGAAACTGAATTATGTATTATAATGACAAAACAGACTCGAGAAATTTTCAAATCTTCAAAAAAAAAAAGCAATCCTTTTAATTTCCAACACCAATAGATGAATTGCTAACTCAGGAATACCATCCTCTAAAATGCCACATTGTGGGAAATTTATTTAGTAGTACCAGTTTTAAATTTCTGTGCAGAAATATGACTTAACCATTGTTACATAAGGATATCTTGAACATATATTTTCTTCACTGTTAAATATCTGAAAAGATCTTTATCCTTTTTGACATGATTGACAAGTTGAATGACTTTTAATATAGAGTCCCAGTCCTTCTCTTTTACACCATTATAGGCTTGGCTTCACTAGACTTGTCATTTTCCATTAGCATAGAAAAAAATAAAGCTAATAAAATTGTGGTTGCAAAAATAATATTAAATCTTTAATAATTTTACCACTGAAAGTGATTTTATGTATGGCCTCTTAAAGCTCAAAATATTCATATAATATAAAAATATTTGATTGAGGTTATAGAAATAAAGTTCATGTACATATTCAAAATTTGGAAAAGTTTATTTTTCAAGAATAGAACACTAGTTTCCACGTATTGTATCTTGTTTCCTCACCTTCCTTTTTATTTTGGAAATTATTTTTTATTATTGATATTATTTATTATTTATTTACATTTTAAACGTTGTCCTCCTTCTAGTACTCCCTCCATGAGCACCCCACCCCATCCCCCACCCCCATCCCTTTCTCCTCTAAGAGGGTACCCTCCCCAACCATTCACTCCAAAGTCACTCCTCTAGAATTCCATTCTCTGAGGCATCAGGCCTCCACAGGACCAAGCAAATCCCTGCCCCCAACTGAGGCCAGAAAAAGGAAGTCCTCTGGTATATATATAGCAGGGGCCACAGACAAGCCCATGTATGCTGTTAGGTTGGTGGCTTAGTATCTGGGAGTTCTGAGGGGTCTGGTTAGGTGATACTGTTGTTCTTCCTGTGGGGTTGCAATCCCTCTCAGCTCCTTCAGTCCTTCCCCTAACTCTTCCATAGGGGTAGTCAGGCTCAGTCCAGTGTGGCTCTAAATATGTGCATCTGTTTCAGTCAGGTGCATGTAGAGCCTCTCAGAGGACTGCCATGTCAGGCTCCTGTTTACAAGCACATCTTGGCTTCAGCAATGGTGTCAGGGTTTGGTGTATGCATATAGTATGGATCTCAATTAGGGGCAGTTTCTGGATGGCCTTTGCTTTAGTCTCTGCTCCATTTTTTTTTTTTTTTGTCTTGGAATTTCCTTTAGACAGGAACAACTCTGTGTCAAAAATTTTGAGATCAGTATGTGGTCCCATCCCTCAACTGGGGCCGTGTCTATCTACCGGAGGTGGTTTCTTCAGGTTCCATCTTCCTACTGTTGGACATTTCATTTCTGCTAATGTCATCCCCATTGGGACCTGGGACACTCTCATATTCCTGGGATATGACTCACATGTCTAGGACTTTCTAGTGGTTTCCCCATCCTATACCCCACACTGCTGAATACTTCCACTCATTTTCCTGGTCCTTTCGTCTTTCTCCTGTCTTCCCCCTTACCAGATCCTGTCTTTTTTCCCCTACCCCTCCCCTCTCATACCCAGGGCCCCCTCCCTTCCTCTGCCTCCAGTGATTTTTTTGTATCCCCTTTCAAGTGGAATTAAAACATCTATACTTGACCAGGAAAATGAATATGTTTAAAACATTACATTTATACTCTATGTGTGAGGAGAAAGATAGAGCAAATGTATACACATGCACACATGAATACATACACAAACAAAATGTAGATGTTTTTTATTTTAGTTTGGATATTTTTTGTTTTTCTTAGCATCTCTTTTAGACTCACATTCATTTGACTTCATTCCAATAGATGTACCTATTTAAAACCAACAATTCTAACTAATATCAAAGTTCCTTATTTTGTAAACTTTGATGAGTGATTATAATTTTATAAACGTAATATTGAAAAGATGAATTAAAGCAACACAATGGAAAATTAATTTGCTCATCAGAAATGTAGGTAAATAAATCAAGTAATATTTCAGAGAAATACATTAATTATAATAACAGTCCTCATCCTAAATGTTTATACATATTCCCAGATGTTCTAAAATTCAGTTACATGTCTTCTTCCTGCAGTAGGAAGTACTTAGTGCAGAAAATCATAATTAGTCAAGGTACAAAGTAAAAATTAGTCTTAGTGTTCTGATCTGCATCAGTTGTAAACTTCTTACTAGCTAGGGCTCAAGAACTAGATGTCTAAAGATGGAAGGAGGGTCACTCTCCTTTGCATATGAGGCTGCTGTTAGGTTATGATGCCTACCTTAAAGCCAGAAGTCCATGTATGTATGCACATTAATTGGCATAGAAGGTAATTAATAACAACAACAAATACAAATCAAAAATAAGAGAACATCAAAAGAGAAGAGGGATAGAGGGGCATTATTATTGAATCTGAGAGAAATTGTTATGGATTTGTATGCTCAAATGCATTACATAAATGTATATGTATAGAATTTTAGGAAAATCAAAAACATTTCCAACATAAAATACCAAATAAATATTTTATAGCCTTGGAAAATATGATAGATCATCACAAACTCCAGGAATTAAAGCACTAAAAACAAAAACAAATACATGCTATAGTCAAATATTCAAAAATTAGTTACAATAATTTCCAAGTAAATAAGAGAGTAAAATTTACACTGTTTAACACTCACAAAACATGGAGATTTTAAATTATTGGTTTTCTAGATTTTTCCAGCCATATAGGCAAAAGTACAAACCAAAAGAACAGTACTGTCACTACATATTCTCTTTAAAAAAATCCATGTCCAATAAAACTTTTAATAGAGAAAAGCTTTTAAGATAAAGTGGAAAATCGTAAATATGTATGGGATGATAATGAAAAGAAGTGACATAAGATTTCTACATGCAGAATATAAATGATTTGAGATGTACATTTAGATATTTATAAATAGATGCAGTGTAACAAAAGAGTTAAAACACAGTGAAACTGGCATATTTAGAACAACATTCACAAAGCTGTGAATTAAGTTTTTAATAAAAGCAAACCCTCTTGTCATGAACTTACTTAATTTACAAGCAGATGCAAATTTAAAAGCAGGGATGTCCCTTCTTAACTATCAGCTACTAAGAGGCAGAAACTATCTCATTCTTATAAGCAAAAAGACCATCTGTGAGATTCCATAAATTTCAGTAACTGAATGTCAGAAAACATCCTTTCTTCATTCTTTTTAAACTTTAATTTATCTGATCTTTTCCATTGAGCTTAGATGTGAAATGTTCCCAACCAGAAGACTCCAGGTCGGATTCCTGAATGATTACACTTTCTTGAACGGTAAATAAACCCTGATTTTTTTGAATTACTAGAGGATTAACTCTAGTTAATGAATTTACAGCATGACATTACACTGAATGGTGGAGCCAGATGGGAAGAAGAAGGTTGGTGGAGTGACTTCCAGATCCTCAGCATTAAGCCTCTTTCTGACTCTTGGCTTCCATGCTTCCATGAAATAACCATGCTCCTCCATTACAAGCCCTGATCACCATGGTATTCTGTTTCAACATAACAAGAAACAATAAAAAAAAAATCAACCATGAACCATAATAAATCCTTCCTCTTTGAAGTGCACTGATCTCAGGTATTTGTTGTCTCAACACAAATTCTGACTAATGTGCTTCCCAACATAATCTATATGAACAGATTGATTTTAACAAAACATATCTACATTATTTAGAGAGAATTGAATATAATACCCCATTTTATGATAAATAATTGTTGCATGTTCCTCTAGATCATTGTTTATGTATTCCTTTTTTTTTAAAAATTAAGAATTTAAATTTATCTGTGGTACGCATGCAGGTGTACATATATAGTGAATCTGTATATGACAAAAGTCAGCTTACATGTATTCTCTCTCTTGGTAATATGGGTTCTAGATATTGAACTCAGGTCACTAGATTTGGTGGTGAGTACCTTAACCTAATAGGCTGTCTCATCCATCTAGAAATAGAGATTTGGATAATGCATATATTTCAAACTTTTTTCAATGTTACTTAATTTTTTAAAAAATTATTCTTTAATCATTTTTTACAGTCCATTCTTCATCCCCATCATGGTCTGCCCTCTGACTATTCCATATCTCATACCTCCTTCTCTGTCTCCAAGAGGATATCCTTACCCCACCCTCCACCCCACAGAGCACCCCACAACCTGGGACCTCCAATCCTTTGAGAGTTAGTTGCTTCTTCTCTAACTGAGTCCAGACTAAGAAGTCCTCTGCTGTATATGTGTCAGGGGCCTCATATCAGCTGGTGTATGCTGCCTGGTTGGTGGCTCAGTGTCTTAGCAATCTCAGGGATCCAGGTTAGTTGAGACTGCTCATCTTTCTATAGGATCACCCTCCTCCTCAGCTTCTTCCAGCTTTTCCTTAATTTAGCCACAGGGTCACCAGTTTCTGTATCAAAGTGATGAATGTGAGAAAGATTGCACCTTTAAAGACAACAAGGATTTTGATGTCCAAAGGGCTGAAATTCTAAATGTAGTCTGTATTTGCAGAGTATACAAAGGAAATAAAATATCCCTGATTGTAAAGACAAACTCTCTCCATACGTAAATAATAGGCTGGGCCTAATTTGCTTCCTATTGCTGTGATAAAACAATGATCGAAAACAAAATAGGAGAGGCAGTTTTCTTTTAGTTTATAGATCACAGTCCTGTTATTGAGAAAAGTCTAGGCAAAAACTCAAGGCAAAAACCTGGTGATAGAAACTGAAGCAGTGACAAAATTGGAATGATGCATTACTAGCTTGCTCTCCTGGATTTCTTAGCTGCTTTTTTAAAAGCCCAGATCTTGAATTGGTTCTTCTAAATTAATTATCCACAAAGAAAACATCCCTAGAGGGAACTGAAATTCCCCTCATCTTAGGTATGTTTAGGATTCTATCAATTTATAAAAACTTATGAGCCCAGGGATAATTCTTAAAGAGATAAACTAAGCTATAACTGCAAACACCATGTACTCTGAGTACAATGCTCAGACATATCTAATCTGGAACAGACAAAAAAGTCTCCTTGAGGATTAGGTTTTGTGGTATGAGATGGTGTCATGAGAGATTCTAGAGGAAATAACCAACATTCCTACTCGTAATGATGTCTTAAAAAAACCCCAGCAAAGACCAGCATGACATCATAAATCTAATATTGCAGTAGGGACATACATACCTTGATTGTATGGCAACCAACTAGCTCGCTAATTGTACTTAAAACCAGCACAAGAGGAAAATGATGCCTGGTTATAGAAATCTCTCAAATACTCAAGTCTACTGAAGTCATGAATCTTAGAAGAGAGTCAATTTACTAGCACAACATAGTTCCTAAGAAAATTTTAACCTTGCCCCACAGATAAGTGTAGTTTACCTTTCAACAAGAAAACCTGTTTTTGCACAAAACAGAGATCATTATGAGAGATCAACCTATAAAACTGCATACTTGTGGAAGGTAGTCGCAATAGATAAATCTATAAAACACTTTAGTACCTAAGACTCACAGAACATTGCAGAAGAGGAATCAAAAGATATATTAGGGAGTTTTCTGTGAGGTTGGGACATCCATAAAGTCTTAAAAACATGGCTGCCGAAGCATAAAACTAAACATTTATTACAGCAATTGAAAAGCCAATTGGTCAGAGGAAATCTGAAGCTCTCAACACTACACAAACAATTACATAAAACTCTAAGGAAAAAGAACATCAATTGGTTATCCATTACCAAGTTGTGAGCTCTGAGGACATACATATGAGCATACATACAACAGATTGAGCAGGTTATATTTAGGAATAAAAATCTATGCATACAAACATGCATGGAATTACAATTAATGATAAAATAGATCATGAATGTTAAGGAGAGAGAGGAGGACGATATGGGAGGATTATGAGGTAGCAAAAGAAGCAAAGTGATGAAAGTATAGAATCAAAAAGAAAAAAATTAAAATAAAACTTTTAAAATACTATATTTTGAAAAATCTGAATAAAATAACTCTTTTCCCAGAATATTATTTTATATGATAGTATTACTGGCACTTACTTCACACCAAAAATTCTACATGCATACATGAAATATGGTACAGTTTTTCATATGATCTACCCAGGATTTACACTCAATAAATCTTACATGAACATTTTCTTAACTCAAGAGCACAGAAAGTTTTAGGAAATGAAAATCACAATTAAAGTTTCATGAAACCTGCATTTTACACAAACATTGACTATAAAATTTAAACTAACAAATACTTAAGCCAATACATGTAGATAAATATTTAGATATATAGATAGATGTGAGACAGATGTGAAAGGTATAGTTAATACCAATTAAATAGATCCATTACAAGGCTTTCTTTCAAAAAATAGTCAATGCAAGAGTTATATGAACCTCTCAGAAGACAGCTAATACTGAAGTAGAGGCTCACAGCCATTCACTGGACTGAGCACAGGGTCCACAATGAAGGAACTAGA
The DNA here is from genome assembly GCA_019843815.1 of Montemys delectorum. Classification (NCBI taxonomy): domain Eukaryota; kingdom Metazoa; phylum Chordata; class Mammalia; order Rodentia; family Muridae; genus Montemys; species Montemys delectorum. The sequence continues at coordinate 6,013 of JADRCD010185010.1, read as the reverse complement.
GAAAGAACCCAAGGAGCTGCGGGGGTTTACAGCTCATTAGGAGGAAAAACAATATGAACTAAGTAGAACCCTCAGAGCTCTCCAGGACTAAACCACCAACCAAAGAGTACACATGGTGGGACTAATGGCTCCAGCAGTATATGTATAGCAGAGGATGACTAAGTTGGTCATCAATGGGAGGAGAGGCCCTTGGTCCTTTGAAGGTTTTTATGCCCCAGTGTAGGGGAATACCAGGGCCAGTAAGCAGGAGAGGGTGGGGTGGTGAGCAGAGGGAGTGGGAAGGGAAAAGGGGTTTGTTTTTGTTGTTGTTTTTTAAATTTTTTTAAATAATTTTTTTGGAGGGGAAACTGGGAAAGGAGATAGTATATAACATGTAAATAAAATATCTAATAGTAAAAATAAGAAAATAAGTCATGTCTTTTATTCTATGTGGTTCCATGGACTATGCCTCTTAATCATCTTTTAAGTTAAAAGAGCTCCCAGGGACTAAAACTCCAACCAAAGAGTACCCATGGTGAGACTAATGGCTCCAGCAACATATGTATAGCAGAGGAAGGTCAAGTTGGTCATCAATGAGAGGAGAGCCCTGAGAAGGCTCTATGCTCCAGTGTAGGGGAATGTCAGGGCTAGGAAGCAGGAGAGGGTGGGTTGGTGAGCAGGGGGAGGGAGAGGGAACAGGGCTTTTTGTTGCTGTTTTCAATGTTGTTTTTTGTTTTTATTTTTATTTTATTTTTTTTTTCTTTTTTCGGAAGGGGAAACTGGGAAACAAGATATCGTATGACATGTAAATAAAGAAAATATCTAATAAAAAAGAATAAATAAAAAAGAACAACTAAGTTAGGAGCCTGATATAGCTCTCTCTTGAGAGGCTCTGATAGTACCTGACAATAGAAATTCATCCTAATTATAGAATGTTATTTTAGCCTCACTCTATATGTGCAGTTTGTGAAAAATGATAGTTTTCTTCATTATTCTATGTAAAATTGCAAATAACAATTTTATCTTAATTTTATACCTTATGTCTTTTAAAAATTCCACTGTGACAAAGTTGTATCTTTCTTTTTCTGGTTCATCAATTTATAACAAAAAATTAAAAAGTATTTAGTTTAATCATATGCCTCATATATTTAATGTGATACACAATATCAAGAAATAAGGCTAACATAATCAGAATTATGTAATGTATTGATAATTATTTTAACAATATTACATAAATACAATGTATAGTGTGTATGTGTATGGCAGAACAGAGGGCACATGGCACAATATACATGTGGAAGTCATTAATAATAGTCTTTCTTCTAACACATGAGATCCAGGTATTAGACCCTTTCAGTCTTTATTTAAAAACTATTACCAAATGCCTATAGTGCAATAAAAATAATAGTTTGTAAATTATTTATTTTTAAAGATTAATTAGGTATTTTTTTTTACTATTTTTTTTAATTAGGTATTTTCTTTATTTACATGTATATTTTCCCTTTCCCATTTCCCCTCCAAAATAAACAAACAAACAAACAAAAACAAGAACAAACCCCTTTTGCCTCCCCCCTCCCAATGCCTGTCACCCCACCCTCTCCCACTTATTGGCCCTGGCATTCCCCTACACTGGAGCACAAAACCTTCACAAGGCCAAGGTCCTTTACTCCTATTGATGATCGAATTTGCAATCCTCTACTATATACCTGCTGCCAGTACATTCAATCCCACCCTGTATAGTCCTTGATTGGTGGTTGGGTCCCTGGGAGCTCTGAGGGTACTAGTTAGTAATTGTTGTTCGTCCTAAGGGGCTGCAAACCCTTTAGATCCATAGAACCTTTCTCTAACTCCTTCATTGGGGACCGTGTACTCAGTTCAATGAATGGCTGTGAGCCTCTACATCTGTATTAGTCAGGTATTGTCATAGCCTCTTAGGAGATAGCTATATGCTTGTCCTTCCTTCAGTCTCTGCTCCATAGTTAATCTCTGTCACTCCTTCTGTGGGTGTTTGATTCCCCTTTTTAAGAAGGAATGAAATGTCCACCTTTTAGTCTTCCTTCTTCTAAAGTTTCTTGTGGTTTGTGGGTCGTTCTTCCTGTATTCCAAACTTCTGGGCTAATAACCACTTATCAAAGAATGCATACCATGTGTGATCTTTTGTGATTGGGTTACCTCACTCAGGATGATACTCTCCAGATCCATCCATTTCCCTAAGAATTTTATAAATTCATTGCTTTTAATAGCTGAGTAGTACTCCATTGTGTAGATGTACCACACTTTCTGTATCCATTCCTCTGTTGAGGGACATCTGGGTTGTTTCCATTCCACCTCACACCAGTCAGAATGGCTAGGATAAAAGACTCAGGTGACAGCAGATGCTGGAGAGGCTGCTGTGGAGAAATAGGAACACTCCTTCATTGCTGGTGGGATTGCAAACTGGTACAACCACTCTGGAAATCAGTGTGGCGGTTCCTCCGGAAATTGGACATAGTTTTACCAGAGGACCCAGCCATACCACTCCTGGGCATATACCCACAAGATGCTCCATCATGTAATAAGGACACATGCTCCACCATGTTCATAGCAGCCTTATTTATAATTAGGTATTTTTTATGAAATAAATTTTTGGTTAATAGTCAACCTAATAGTACCAATCTGGTAATTTATAGTTGCTAGTAATGTAGAACATATATTCCATGATATCAACACAGACAGATTTTAAAAGCAGTTTCCCGTAACAATACTGAATCAGTAAATATTTTTCATGGATTAAATGGTAAATTAAAACTTGATATAAATATTTAGGTTCACACAATTAAACATGAATACTTGATACTATCTTGTTTTTTTGAAGGAATTTATATTCACTTTAGCTTAATGCAACTTCATGAAGAATCTGTCAAAAGATGAGAGGAAGGAACTTACACTTAACTATGCATTTTTGTGACCTTCAGTGTATGCATTTTCAGTAAGTGTCTAAATGTTAGATGGATTTTTTAGCATTGTTGATCTAGTGAAGAATACCTGAAGTACAGATTTCCCTTTATGCAATGTGATATAACTGCCCTTTTTCTCCATACTTGGAGAATAATTTTTAGTATAAATATCTTTACATGTATAATAAAATTAAACGTGGACTAAGTAACTGGCTACTCTGAGATATGAAATAATTTATCTATCACAGAAAACTATCAATTTTATAAAATATAAGAGCATGTTTTACTTTTATATACCTATTATGACACAATGATTAAATTATAGCTCAATAACTCACATTCCCTGGGCTCCTGAATCACTTATGAAATATGCCATTATCATATTTATTTGAGCCACCGTCTGGGCTTCTTTTCTAATTTTATGAATACAATAAACACCGTTTTTTTAATTGGAATAACCCTTTTAAATATATTTAAATATCTGTACTCAAATATAAAATTCATGCTCTTCTTTCAAAATTTATAAGACATGTAAAGTTAAATACGTGCTATGGGAAAGAATGAATTCAGCTTATAGTCTCAATAAAGAAAACTAGAATCCATAGCTGTTCAAGTGCCTTTAATTTTTTTATTGACAGTACATCTACCTGAAATCTGAAAGTATTTGGGATTATATTAAGAAAGTAAAGTATAGGTTTTCCCAAAGAAAAGACAATAAATTAAATAGATTATAATAGAGAAACTAAATTTCCCATGAGATATAAGATACAAACACACACAAAGAGGGAGAGAGAGAAAGAAAGAGAGAGAGAGAGAGAGAGAGAGAGAGAGAGAGAGAGAGAGAGAGAAAACTGTTATGCTCTTATGAAAAAGAAATAGGAATATAACACTTGGATATGAATCTGTGATGGTTACCTGCTCTTTATTAGATAATAATTTAAAAAGCAGCCTTCTGCTGGGTCCTGTCTTCTTGGACAGCCTGCTAAGTAGTCAACAATCAACATAAAGCTATGTGATGCATTAAGTTCTTAGGAGGATTCATTTAAGGAATGACAAGACTGTGTGAAGGAAATGTTAAATATAGTTTAAAACTGGGCAGCAATCTTAATTATGAGGATAAAGAAAATGTATAACTATCTATACATAAAATCATTTTAAGTCTCCTAGACTTATGAAAAGATTATAAAATAGAAAAAAATTAAGCTACAAAGACTGATGGTTTTATTTTTGTCCTTTATTAATCAGAGATCCAATTTCAACTTTTACAAAATTCCATTAAATGATACAGCCATCATTAAAATCATTAAAATTCAAGTAAATAATTCTGATATCATATCATTAGCAAGCTCACTGCAGCAAATTAATAATTATATCTGATATTGTTAATCATAATGAAGCACTTTTTAGCAAATGCATTGTTTGATGAATATTATATTTCTAGGTTTTTCTCTCATCAAAATTGCTTACATTGGGTGATGAATAAAACGAAAATGTAGACTGCTTATAGTTTGAAACTATTCAATTCTAAGCATTATCACAAAAAGAAAAAAATCATTTATGTAAAATTTATGAAGAACCCCATTCTTCTATAGTGCTATTAAGAGACAGAAAATTCAATACAAATATGAAAATTATACCCAGCAAAGTAGAAATAAGGAGTAAAATTTTACAACCTTAAAAAAATGAATAAAAAAGAGAAAAAAAGCAAATCTACCTAAAATCTCAATGCTTGCTCTCTGTGATGTTAGACAGCAAATTTATGCTCTCTCTCTACTCCCAATCAACCCTATACCCAAAGAGCCAGTGCAATATTGACACAAAGCCAAGAAAAGGCACAGAGTTAAAAGAGAAAAATAAAAATCATTCTATCTTTAGGTGATCTGAGAACTTAATAAGAAAGAAAGTCTGAGTGAAAAAATGATATTCAAGATTCTTAAGATAAAATGACTGTAATAAAATGAATAAGTACTGTGACAATATTTAAAATGAATTTTATTTTAATGTACCCTATATGAACACCTTAAATTGTGAAGGCTTAAAAGGAACTCTTATAGAAGTATCAAGAAAACACAATAGTATATGGTTGTTATTTAACAGATCTTGTTAAAAAAATATATATGTATATGCTGAAAATGACTACAGATAAAGTGATTCATAACAGTTGAAAATGAGAATAGCTGAGCAGGCTTTAGCCCCAGGAATCAGGCGGGACCAGCCTGGAAGGTATAGGCCCCAGGAAGTGCAGGGGAGTCGCAGGACTGCAGAGACAGGAGCCTCTCAGCTTCCAAGGGACAGAGCTGGATCAGTGAACATCTCTGCCCCCTCCCTTCGAGAAGAGGGCCTGCATCCTGAGCAGGCTTTAGCCCCAGGAATCAGGCGGGACTAGCCGGGAGGCATAGGCCCCAGGAAGTGCAGGGGAGTTGCAGGACTTCAGGGACTGGAGCCTCTCAGCTTCCGAGGGACAGAGCTGGATCAACGAACAACTCTGCCCCCAGCCTGCTAGGGGAGGACTTCCCCCCAAGGCCTGCTTCAGCCCAAGGACTCAGTTGAGATCCACCATTTTTTCTCTGGGATCTTGTGAGGGCAGGACCAGCCGGGAGGCATAGGCCTCAGGAAGTACAGGGGAGTCACAGGACTGCAGGGATAGGAGCCTCTCAGCTTCCGAGGGACAGAGCTGGATCATCAAACATCTCTGCCCCCTCCATGGGAGCACAGGGCTTCCCTCCCAGGACAAGCTTCAGACCAAGTACTCAGGTGGGACCAGCTGGGAGGCACAGGCCTCAGGAGTGGAAGGGGAGTTGCAGGGCAGCAAGGAAAGATCAAGCTCTAAGACACCAAGAACTTCTAACACCAGAGATCAAGAGATGGCGAAAGGCAAACACAAGAAACCTACCAACAGAAACCAAGACTGCTTGGCTTCACCAGAACCTAGTACTCCCACGTCAGCAAGCCCTGGATATCCCAAAACACCAGAAAAGCAAGATTTGGATCTAAAAACTCATCTCACAATGCTGATAGAGGAACTTAAGAAGGACATGAATAACTCCCTTAAAGAAATACAGGAGAAAACAGATAAAGAGATACAAGCCCTTAAAGAG